>JALLOT010005858.1:0-11170 GCA_036939595.1 Thalassiosira livingstoniorum
TCCCCTAGTTTGTTGATGAAAATCCTCTTTTTAAATGCATTGGAAGCTGTTTCATCAAGAGTGACTCATTTTCACAGTTTTGCATGTTGGTCCTAGACTTGACCACCAGATCACTTGTACCAATATGAGGCACAAAAGATGTAGGGTCCAAAATGCTAGACTCTGCAGTGATAGAAGTTTCTGGGACTATGGACCAGCAAGCATTGATGATGCAACCACTCATTGTCATGGTGAAAATTGACACACCCGCATCCTGCTGCAAAGAATCAAGGACCACATCCTTGCCTTCCTCCTGGGAATCATTGAACTATGTCTCAAGTAGTGATTTGACACGCTTGGTTCTGTTAGAAGCAGAGGTTTCAGACCAGATTCATGTGACGGTATTGGAAGGGACTGGTTTTGTGAGGCCTGAGACCAAAAAATTGATCCAATCAATAATTCCCGCCAAGTTGCGAGTCTCAAAAGTATTTTTTCCCATCTGGGTATCTGCCTTATCAGCCTCAGACTGGGATGAGTACAAAACAAACTGTGGTTGCTGTTGCTGACTCCCTGACACACCCAAACTTGTAGTGAGAGTTATAGGTGTGACCGAATTTGCCTTGTTAGAGCCAGAAGAAGCAGATGGTGCTGTGGCAGAACCTGTTGATACAGATTGAGTGGGCACTTTGAAACCAATTCTTGTCTTCACATCACTGAAAGACTACTGGTCTTTGGCTTTGGTGAAAGCCAATGGAACAAGGTGAGGATCAGATGGGGAATATGTGATAGCTGTTCCCACTTGTGGTGAAATGAACTGCTTTTCCTTGCCTTGAGTTTGGACAGCCTCAAGCAGTTTGCCAAGTTAATTGAAGTTCCCATGCACTTGATAAACTGAGTTTTCCCAGGAACCCTCATCTTTACCCCAAGCTCTCAAAAAGTTTAGCACATCAGGGTTATTAGTGATTGGGTCATAAATGGGATTGCAACCAAAAGGAATCAGGCAACATGTTGGAATGGCAGAGGCCATGAAATTGGTTTCCCAACTCCAAGCTGTCCTCTGAAGCAATGTAGATGGGAGATGGGAGAAGAGCATCATGAGGGGCTTTATCATGGATGAGGTTCTTTTTCATAACATTGACGGTATCTCCAAGGCCTCCACAGGCAACTTAATAGGCAAAAGAGTCCCTGGGTCTTGTGATCCTGATGTCGTAAGCTGTTTGAAGCTACCGCCTAAAGCCAATGTAACCCTTGGTGCTCAAGTGTACTGGAGCTTCCCAAATTGGTTTACAAAAACCAATGCTGCCACCTTTCCTGAATTGATGAAGGTGATACGGTCTTGCAATGACCATCCAAAAAGATCAGCATTTTCTCCCTCCCAACTGGTAGGGGCTGTTTGCAACTCAAAAACATACTGTTATGAGCTGAGTGGCAAAGAAAAAACAGAGATGAAGGAATTAGCAATGTGATGCATTGGCATTATCATCAATCTTGGCCGTAAGGCTGGAGCAAGAGCTAACATGGCTAACAATGCAGGCACAGCCCCCCTTTGGTCGCTGACCATTAGTGCACAGATGCCATCCTATGATGGCTGCATGACTGCAAAGAATGATGGATGCTGTCCAAAGATGGGCTGCATGGCAAGATAAAGACCATGCTATGGCAAAAGTTGGCAATGACAAACAGCAAAGGTGTTGTCCACATCAGATGCCAACCATCAGCAGGAAGCCAAGTGATGCAAGACAGCCCCTCAGTCTTCACTGGGCAGGGCATGACCGACACAAATGGTGGATCCCACAGCAGGACCACATCGTGGTGAGGATGCACCAAGTTGAAAAGAAAATTTTGTTTTACAGATTTGTCAGTTTTTGTTTTGTCATTTGCAACACAGAATAAAAATGAGCATTTGAGTTTGACTCATCTTCTGCCTTTTTTGCCTTTATTTAATGAGATGTACCCTTTACCCAAATTTTAAATGCCAATGCTACCATCCATTGCCAGTATGCCCTACATGCATTGGTGTGTTCACTACATAGGACTCCTTATTGTCCTGCATCTGGTACTTTTGATGCTTGACACTTTGCAGGTTTACCCATTTACCCTTTAAGGTTGGGCGGTGCATGCTTGGGTGATTCTGTTTCACGCCAAAATTTGCCCTTTCAATGTGGCTGGCCACTAATGCACTTCAATTGCCAATTATCAGTGGTCAGCCTGCATGTGGTTATCTGCACTGCCAACCTTTGGCTACAGATAATTTCTTAAATTTATTTAAGAAAACCCACATTGCACCAAACTTGAAGCTGTAACTATTGGACCTATTTGTAAATCATTTGATGCAAAATAATTGCTAATGCTACTAATAAATACTCCATTTGAATTCGTAAAGTAAATGGGGTTTTATTAGTGCCTTTGCAGGAATTAAAAAGGAGTTATTTATGCAAAACTCCCCAGCAGTAGCAATTTTGCAACAGCCATTTCGTATGCGTTCAATTTGGACGCAACTATCTTCAAATGATGTTGTGTGCAAAAATAGGCCAATAGGGAAGATTCAAGCATATGAAAAAGAAAAAAAGAAAAAATGCTTTCTCTTGCATCATTTTTGCATTTCAACTACTATATATTTTATCCTCTGATTCTGTATAGTCGCCCGTTTCGATATCGATGTCTGCATTGTACTGCACACTCTCTGGAAGTGATGCTGTTAGTTGACCGATTAATTCTTCTGGCAAAATTCCCTTTGCCAGAGCTTCTGTGTGCTGTTGCGCGAGGAGGTCTGTATTTCGAAGGTAGAGTTGGTATGACTCTCCTTTCCATCGTAGCCTTATCTTTATGTATTCTCCATTCTTGCCTGCTTGCTGGAGTAAAACTGCCGCGGTAACCCGTATGGAATGGGCTGAGAATTTACTCAGTTCTTTCTTGGTGAGATGCGGGTGTGCTTTTTTGGCAACTGTTCTGAAAAAGGTTGAGATTTTTTGACCTGTTATATACCTGACTCTGCCTCGTTCGTAGAAGAGTCCCAGCGGCATGTTGGCTGGTTGATCATGACGTTTTGCCCGTTGAATGATTCTGACGAATGCTCTTCCGATACAATATTTTGGGTTGTTGTGGTCCAGTGCCCAATTTATTATTTCGTTATTTCTTCTGTTCTTTTGTACTTTCCATCTTGTTGTCAGTGTTTTGACTTGTTCTATGTTGTTGAGGTAATCGGTGACGATGTTGTTGTTTTCGTCAAGGAAGTTGATATCGTTTTCTGTGAATGCTTTAATGATGACTGTATCTTTTAATGTCTTGTGGTATGCAACTTTTGTTTGGGTTTCTTGTCCAAATTCTGATAGTCGTTGCCCGATGTACCTACCAACCAGTGCCCAATCTAGAATTGCGGCTGCGAACGAGTCTGGACCTGCATCCTCTGCCATTTGAAACATTATTTCAAACATTTTTGGTGTTAGTGGGCTTCGCCGATTTGGTAGTGGTTCGAAGGCCTCAAGTAGTGTGTAGAGCATTGCTGCTTTGGATGTTGGGTCTTGAAAGTTGACTGGTGCAGGAAAGCCTCGTCTCAAAAAAAGTAAGTTGACTGCAATTGAATATTCTTTGATTGTTTTTGCACGTAAATCCAAATTGTAAATGTTATTACCCTTGATTAAAAACCAAGTGAAACATGCTACGAGCTGCTCATATTCTGCACCTTGCCCGCACGGGTCAGGTACATGAAAGTCACGACAAAATTTTATGTAGTGAACTTGCCGAGACCTTTCTGTTTGAGCTGGTTTAGTTGGCTTGGAGTCGGCGATTTTTTTTGTCAACAACGCCTGCCAGATTAGCGAGAGCAATTCTGCACTGGGTTGGAAAAGCCTGCAGGCTTTCAACTGTGGGTATTTCTGTTGCAGAGAAGAATAGTTAAAATCAAAATCATTGGTCAATTTGAGTGAGTCTTTTTTGAGTCGGGAAATGGAATCTGCAACATCATTTTCCTCTGAGGCAAGCCATTTAGCATTTATTCCCAAAGGTGAGTTGATAAGCAGTGAACAAAAAAGTCTTGCGAGTGCCCGGCCTGCGAGGCAACCCTTGCATGCGTGTGTGATCCACCGCAGTGCGCTCCGATTGTCGGCCCAATTCAACATGACTGGGTTCGGGTCATCAGGATCTGGTCTCTCGATGACATGTGTCAAAGCCACTGCATAATTGATGATAACCACCACAAACTCAAGATCATTGATGCTGATGAGTTTCTTCAATTTTTTGTCTCAAATGTACCGCAAAGTTAGCACCACTATCTCTTGTGGCCAGAGTATGTGCCACCAAAAGAGAGCCGAGAGAGAGAAACCACCGGAGCCATCAAAACTTGCATCCCCAAAAGAAGAAAATGCATGCACACACTGAATGATATGACGTAGTGGGGCCTCCCAGGTGATTGACTCGTCATTTAGTAGATCCCAGATAAACTTTATTTCTTCACAAAGAGAAAAAGATGATTTGAAACGATTCTTGTTTTTGTATTTCATCCGAGCTGCTTTTTTGGTTGCATGATTCAATTCTCGTAGGTCTTCTTCAGTGGTTGCAATGCGTTTTTTCACCTGTTGCACTAATTCTGGGAACTCTGCGGATGTTGAAATGAGGAAGTTGGTGTTGGCACGAAGTGCCCAGGCCATGGAGCCGTAGATATGGCTCATAATGAGGTATATCCACGGGCATGCTTCTCCGACTCTACCGAGCTTACCGGCTAGGGCTGCCACATCACCGATGTCGAAGTAGAATTTTTGGATCCATTTTGTTCTGATTAGATCACGTAGCTCCTGCAGATACTCGGCTGTCATGCCCAGAGTAAGCCGGCGTGTGTTCCAGACAAGTCCCAGACAAATCATCTCGTGTGAGACTAGCATTCCCTTCCATTTCTTTAAAGAAAGATGGTTATGGCGGAGTTTTATATTTGGTTCGCCCATGACAGCATAAATTGCTGCAATGGAGGAAGCCAAAGCTTGCTTCATGTGCCTGACTATCTCCGCGACCAATATGTCATTGACGAAAATATGCACCGGCGTGGGTCAATGGCATCCATTTTCATCCAACACACCCTGATTGATTTCACACTTTTTGGCTTTAACAAAGATGGTGCCTTGTGGTGGTGGGTCATCCCATCGAAGCATGTCCAGGAGTTCTTGGTACTTTTTGACAATGTCTTTTTGGTGAAAAAAGATCAGTGCCATTGCAGCAATGACTCGTCGGAACGGTTCAAAATTTGCTGCACTTAGGGTGCATCCAAACACCATTGCAGTGGCTATGCAAAAGAAGCTTCCGATTACATAACTGAATGTTCCCGCCGCATCAGGGTGGAGTTTTGGGTAGTGGAAAGCGCCTGTAATATCTGGTGCAGCGGTCAAAATTTCGTCATTAGGATAGGATGCTCTTGTGTTATAAACATGAGATGCATGCTCAGTTTTTGTACGCCCGTAGGTGATGATTGGTTCGCCTGCCTTTGAAACTTTTTCATTCATGCAAATATCATCTGGTTCTTGAGGTGTGGAGCCGTCCCAGACAATGCAAGGCTCCTCCTTTTTGAGGTTGAGACCCTGTGGAACATGATGGGCAGTATTGGAGAATCTTGCAGCCCAGGGTTGGGTTGTGATGATATTGCTATTTTTTTCTTCTTTGTTGATAGATGCTTGAATGAGCTCTGGGTGCCCTGAGAGTGACTTCTGGTTGCCTCGGCGCAGGAATTTGAGCTTGTTACTGCATGGTTCTTTGAAGGCCAGCTTACCTGGACAACCCTTGGTGAGTATCCTCTTTATATCGTTGCAGTCATCATTGTTGATGTAGGGCTGGAGCCTGGCTAATGTAGACGTGATGTCGCGGTTGGCACCCGTGTATTCACTGCCACAAAACTGTACTAAAGACCCCACATGCATGCCAAAATGCACCAAGCATGCAGTTGCATCTTGCGTTCTTCTTGGATCCACTTGAGTTTGTGAATCGTAATTGTATCTGGGCAATTTAATGTTGTTGAAATCTCGGTGGTGGAGCCGGAGCACTGCATCCACCATCACACCGTACTCTGCATCCACGCCTCTTAATGCATCCAATTTGTGAGGCTTAAGGTATCCATCGCAAACAATCAGCACAGCAACATCATCCAACGAGGCTTCAACCTTGAACTGAATGTCAAGGGACAGTTTCATGTGGCAACTCCTGACAGCATTGCCCATTGAATGCATGCTACTCTTACCTTTTTTGCATTCATTGACGAATTCATGCTTGTATGTTTGCTCATATTCATTCCATATTCGTTGATCCTCGGCTTTATTACGTTTTTGTTTTGGTTGGTGAGAAGTTGGTGGTAGGCTCGCCGTGAGTGGAGAGGTGGCTAATGGTGGGTCTGGCACGGAAGCCAGAATAACTAGTTTAGATCGTCTTTTGAACTTTGGCGGTTGGGTATGAATTGCATTATGTATTGTTTTAGCTAGTTTTCGTTCAACAGCATTTGCAGTCGGGGCTGATTTCAAACCAGAAAAAATAGTGCAAACACAAAAGAAAAACATTTGAGCCTCAATATGTAATGTCCCTATGCAAAAAGTGGCAAGAGATTGTGCAAGCTTCAGCCACTGGACGCACCAGTGGGACCAGCTTCATTACCCAACTTCTGGCGTTGCTGGTCATTGAGCTTTTTCATGGATTTTGCATTGAACCAAAGTTCTTTTGAGTTCATTACATGTTCTATCATTTGGGTGCAATCGGGTTCAACCATGGCATCAAGTTTGGTGTGGCCAAACTTACAAAGTCCAATTGGACGCCCACAACGACGGCCACACAACATCCAGTTCATGCAATACTTCGATTTCAGTGCCTCAGGAAAAAATTCCTGAACTGTAATTTTCTCCAATTCGTGCACAAAAATGTAACCCAGATCACTACGTGGTTGCCCCAAAGGAGCACCAAGTCGACGAGGAGCACGGGTAGGAGCAGCAGCAGCGGATGGTGCAGGTGCTGGAGTTGCTACAGATGGAGGCGAAGCCACAACAGCCGGAGTTGCTGCCTTTTGGCGCTTGGCATTTATCTCGCGAGGATCCAACTCTTTTGGTGTGGTGGAAGGGATGTTCTTCCATGCAGTATGGGTTCGAATCAATTGCTTGACATCACGTTTGAAGTCCAAGAACACCTCCACGGCTTGGTCAAAGTGGTGGGTTTTGGCGCGAGAGAAATCATTGTTTTGGCAGGCATCCTGCAGAACGAAGTTTTGCCCGGCCTTGCCCAAGAGAATTGCCGCAGATTCAATGTATTGAGCCATGACGAATGGGAAGTGGGGTTGGTGGGTCTCCATGCGGACTGACCAATCTTGAAATTCGCGAGACTTGATGAAAAGTAGAAACTTCATGAAGATTTGGTAGGCCAGAGGCTTTGGACCATTTGCATCAAAAAAGGCCATGTCGGTGAGGATCATGTTTGAGAGCATTTTCTCAACCGAACGAACAGTGGTCAGTTCGCCAAGCTTGTCGATGGAGGTACGCTTTTTTGATGCATTGGCAGAAGATTCGCCAAGGAGAGATTCATTCTCACGTTTCTGCTCGTGGAGACGAGACTTCACAACAAGGTCACTTGTTCCGATTTGAGGTGCAAACGAAGTCGGGTCCAAAACACTGGACTCCGCGGTGATGGAAGTGGCTGGTACCGTAGACCAGCGTGCATTGATAATGCAACCACTCATGGCAGTGGTAAAAACAGACATACTCGCATCCTGCTGAAGGGAGTTGAGCACGACGTCTTCATCTTCTTCCTGCGAGTCATCAAACACCGTCTCCAAAAGCGATTTGACTCGCTTTGTTCTGTTAGATGCCGAAGTTTCAGCCCAGATTCGGACAAGGGCATTGGAAGGCACAGGCTTGGTAAGTCCTGAAACGGAACCATTATTCCAATCGATGATACCTGCTAAGTTGCGAGCTTCAAAAGCATTTTTGCCCGCCTGAGCATCTGCCTTGTCAGCTTCGGACTGAGCTGAATACAACACAAAATGGGGTTGCTGTTGCTGGCCACCAGAAGAAGCTAATCCCGTGGTGATGGTGATAGGAGTAACCACATTTGCATTGGGAGCACTGGTGGAAGGGTTTTGTGCATTGGTAGGAGCTGACGGTGGAGTATTGCTTGGGGGTGTAAACCCAATCCTCATTTTCACCTCATCGAAAGCAGCCTTGTCCTCGGCCTCAGTAAAAGCTGATGGAACCAGGTGTGGAGCCGATGCCGAATATGTGATGGATGTGCCCACCTGGGGTGAAATAAACTGTTTCTCTTGCCCCTGAGTTTGGACGGCTTCCAAAAGCTTACCCAACTCGTTGAAATTGCCGTGGGCTTGATAAACTGAATCTGCCCAGAAACCTTCGTCTTTGCCCCAAGCTTTCAAGGCATTGAGCACGTCAGGTTCAGTAATTGAACCGTAGATTGGGTCGCGGCCAAATGGGATCAGACAGCACGATGGGATGGCGTATGCCATAAAGTCGGTTTCCCCACTCCAAGCTGTCCCCTGGAGGAGAGTGGAGGGAAGGAGTGCGCCGTGAGGGGCCTTGTCATGAATAAGATCCTGCTTCATGACATTAACAGTATATTCCAAAGCCTCCACGGGTAGCTCGATGGGCAAGGGAGCCGATGGATCCTGCGAGGCCGATGCGGTAAGCCGCTCAAAGGTGCCATCTTGAGCCAATACAACCCTTGGCGCCCAGGCATATTGGATCTTCCCCAACTGATTGACGAAAGCCAATGCCAATGCTGCCACTTTGCCAGAATTAATGAATGTGATGCGTTTCTGCAATGACCGGTCGAAGAGATTGGCATTCTTGCCCTCCCACGTACTGGGGGCAGGTTGCGACTGTGAGAACATGTTTGTGCGTGCTGCTGGAAGTAGAGAGTCGATGCAATGGTAAAATCAGATCAAGGCGTTAGCAATGCCATTGAGAAAGGCGCAATGCCAAAACAAACCTGCCAATGCAATGGCGATGCGGGCGCAGCCCCTCCCCTGGTCGCTGACCGGTAACACGCGGACGCTGTCCCTCGATGGCCGCATGGCCGTAAGAACTGGTGGACGCTGTCCAAAGGAGAGGCCGCTTGGCTCGATCTGCCATGCGATAGCAATTGTTGGCAATGACAGAAAACATAAAAGATGCCCACATCACATGACAAGCCATCAGCAGGGCGCCGAAAGACATGACAAGCCCCCAGCCGCCGCTGATAAAAAGGAGTTATTTATGCAAAACTCCCCAGCAGTAGCAATTTTGCAACAGCCAGGGAGGGAAGGGTGGGGTTTAAAAGAAAATTTTGTTTTCCGTTTTTGCCAGTTTTTGCTTTGTCATTTCCAAGACAAAACAAAAGTGAGCATTTGAGTTTGCCTCAACTGCTGCATTTTTTGCTATTGTTTCTGGTGATGTCCCCTCTACCCAAATTTTAAATACCAATGCCAACATCCATTGCTGGTATGTTCTACATGCATAAGTATCTCAGCTACATAGGACTCCTTAGTATCCTGCATCCGGCACTTTGATGCTTGACACTTTGTAGGTTCTTTCATTTGCCCTTTTAGGTTGAGTGGTGCACAATTGCAGTATTTTGTCCGCTGCCCAAAAAACTGCCCCATTGGACATTTGCTGACCACTAATGCTCTTTACTTGCCAATCATTAGTGGTCAGCTTGGTTGTAGTTAACTGCAGTGCCAACCTTTGGCTACTGGCGACTTCAATTCCAAGTAAGTTTGTGGTTTATCTACTAGTTACATGGTGATTTACCAGTGTAATTCTTTTGAGTAAAGGTAAGTTGATGAGGTGGTGGTATAGGGTGAATGGGTATATCAGTTCTGGGTTTCTGGTTTTGTTATCCAAAGTTCAAGCATGATATATATGTTGTTTGAGTAATCTAACATGTAGTCCCACACGGATACCTTCTTATTTATTTGTGACAATTAGAAAATGAATTCAGCATTTCATTACAACCAGAAACAAATTTTCCAAAAAATCTAACAGTAATCAATACTTCTATACCTTATAGTTGTATTATTGATTTCTTCAGCTATGAAAAATACCCCCAATTTTAATGTTCATTGAAAAACTTTAGACTCAAAAATATGAGCAGCTATATAAATTGAGTATCATGCAAAATAAAATTTTCACATTGTAGCGATTTATACATTCAATATCCATGGATAAAGTTACTGATATTGTTGGAAAAAGGTCACTATTCCATTTTTTTCATATTAGTTGTTAATATTTCCTACATATACTTGGGTAATCAATATATTTAACAATAGGGGGTGGCGTAGGGCCCAAAATAAGCCAGATTTCGAAAAAAAAATTGTGATTGTCCTTCCTTCTCACCTCCCTAAGCTTCCAACTGGTTTACTTTGAGCTTCGAATTGAGCCTTGACGATGGCAGTTCCGTTCCAAGGGAAAACCATGTATTTTGTGTCCACTAATGTGAAGCAACTAGTGGACCACCCACATAATTAGAGTTCCCTTAACAAACTACAGGGTCTCTAGTTTGTAGTTGCTGCGTCAGAATTGAGCAATCTGACGCAGCAGCCTCACATTAGTAGACGCAAAAATGCAACTTGCTGGTATTTCCACACAGACAAAGCTAGCAAAATAGGATTTTGCTGCTTTGCCGTCGGCAAAAACAGCAATAATACAGCCGCGACAGCTCCCTCTTCCACCAAAAAGAGGAATGAGAACAAAAAATAAAGCAGCAATACATCCCGTTCTCCCCAGCTGCCAACGCAGCCTCAGCCAGCCACGCTGCCATCACACAGGGGAGACGACAGCCGCAAGCGCTGGCCCAAATTCCGACTCAGTGGGGGCTCAGCAACAAAAAGCAACCTCACCCACACCCCTACCTGATGCCACAAACCCCCGAAGCCATCAAGAAATGATGAATTCGAACGTGATGGCTCACGGCTTGCTCTTCACTGCTTTCGTGCCCAATGCCCCCCAAACTCCCACCCCAACAGGACGACGACGACAACGAAGCCGGAAGGGACTACAAGCCCGTCGCCCAACCAACACACACGCCGAGACGAACAACAGAGGCAGCAAAACCACCAAGGCGCCAAGGACGCGATACCGCCACCACATTGACATGGTAGCGAAAGCAGTCTCAATCGACTGCCGCCGCAACCACAGAACGGATGAGCTCGGGTAGCCCAGACAGCTCGGTGGGGGTTGTTCGGATT
>JALLOT010005896.1:0-13838 GCA_036939595.1 Thalassiosira livingstoniorum
GTTGCAGCAATTAAAAGGGGGAAAACACAGTTTTTGAAAGTTTTGAGTAGTAAAAAAGCCTTCTGCTCTCTTTCTCCTTTCTTGTAAGCAAGTTTTTCAGTAGTAATTTCTCACCTTCTGGACAAAACTTACAATACAAAAAAGGACACAATTAAATTTTTTTAATGGAAATTCTCAATTAGCCAAAATTTCAAACATCAATTTTTAATTTAGTTTTGAAGATAACCCTTGGTCGAAAGAACACACATATTTTGATCATGTTGCAATGCGAACTAATACAAACAGTCTTAAAAATAATAGATGAATTCTGCAGTTCATCTAAAAAACACAACCTGATGTTAGATAGTTTTCTTTTTATCTTAAAATCATTCAACATGTTAATAAGAAAAGCTTCATCAATACATGTGGACAAGTTTCCAGTAGATAGTACTTCTACTGGTCCATTTTGATATTATTTTAGATTTTTTGTGTCACTTTGATGAAAACGGAAAGGTATTATTGGTCATTGAGTTTTGTACATACAGAAAGGTAGCGAATCTACTTAGTATATAACATAGGGTATAATACTTTTCAAAGACAGTCATGATATAGTATAGTATCTATGGTACCTCGCTCCGCATGCCTGACTCTCTGACAAAGGGCAAAACCTGGCAAAACCCAAACTAACAACCATGTCGCCTCCACTTTCGGGACATAGCGGCTTTGCCCCACACGCCCAAACGCCCTATCCTAAATCTTGCACACGGCAACAGCAACATCGCCAGTCTGATCACTTGGATGCCACATTTGGAAACTCCTTTCATGTGTATTCACAATGCAGCGATGTCAGTGCCCAAGCTAATGCAAGAGCTAGGAAACCTAATCCTTTGGCAAGAGCAGTCCAATTGACTCAATGGAATGAATTAAGACCGATGATGAGCAACGTGAATCAGTTCAACAAACAGTCAGAACCAAGACTGGCGGGAGCAACGTTTGTGCCAAGGCCATCTATTCCAGTGCGCAGCACTATTGTACCCACTCAGCCCCCTAACATCCGCAACCCTGCGAGGGCTAGAAAAGGACCCCTGCCTGTTCGTCCCAGTCGCCACTCCAACCTCGTGGTTGCTTCTCATTCGCCCCCTCGGCGTTCCAGTTTAAGCGCTTGTGTTGGTGCCAGTGGCGGGGCTGATGTTGTTGGGAGCGCGAGTGGAAATGAGCCAAGTGCGGTTTTGGAACGCAGTGCTGCACATCACTGGTGTGCTTCGTCCGAGCCTCCTGCTTCCCCTTTATCATCCAAATCCTTGCCCATGCCCCTATCCTCGTACAGTTGGTGCGAGGGACAGGAGGATCACGAGATTTCTCAATTATCGCGCTCGCATTCGCCTTTGTCTCAAATGATCATGCAGCTCTCTCAGGAAGAGCGTGCTATGATGTCGAGATCTAGACTAGAAACTGCAGGAACCCAGTCGAGTTCAAAAATCAATAGGCTTCATGATGGTGCAAGGGCTACTAACAACCATGAGAACAGTCGCAGTGATCGCGGAGACGATTATGGTCTCTGGGCTTGTTCCAAATGCACCCTTCTAAACCCTCTGAGTCGACCTGCTTGTGATGCTTGCGAACATCCACAACGCGAATCCAAGAAAGATGGAGCATCGATCACTCATGAGAGACACCATTTCGTTCGAAAGGACAGTCATGAAGACTCAAACTTGTTGAAGTCTCCTGCAATCTGCAGAGATCCCATGAATGCAACAAATGAATCACTTTACCAAGACATGGCTGAGAATCAAATTCGAAGGCTCACGGCTGACCCAGTGTATGATACAACATGTCTCTATCAAGCACAAGAGCTGTGCGCTCAATCGTTCCAACCATTCCTACACCATTCTCGAAGTCGCAGATCGTGCTCGGTTCCCGATGTCTGCAGCAGAAGAGACGCATTCAACGAAATCGTTGCCAATAGTGCTGATTTTTACCTTCCTAACAACGCTGCAAATGATGCAAGGTCAAGGCCTACAACGAATTATGGCAACATGACATGCTGTGCACTTGCTGATGCCCAATCGTGTTGTTATCCCTTGAGCGAACAGGAAGAGCAGCAACATTTACAATCGTTTCAACCGAAGTCTAGACCACCTCCAACCAGGTGTTGTTATGGCCATGAGAGTCGCCCTTGTCAGTACACAACGTCATGTAGTCAGAATGTAATGGAAGAAGGTTTTCCTACATCATCTCTTCTCATGGTCTCAAATTTTCCCAGAGAACTAAGAAATTCCGATAGTGATGTGGCAGTGTCCTCACTTGGAGCAGGGGATGTGGGTCAATCTCGAGTCCAACCACAAAGTATTTGTAATTGGGATACCTCTCTATGGGGTGAATTTTCACCCAGAAAGGTGGCAGATGTGGAAGATGCGGCAAGTGTTTCGAGGAAGCCAGGACAATTCGCCCACATCCGAGAAAATTCAAATGGAGGCGAGCAAGCTGAGACCAATGATTCAACACCACGATTTGTCGAAACCTGTCCTTATTACCC
Source organism: Thalassiosira livingstoniorum (assembly GCA_036939595.1). NCBI lineage: Eukaryota > Bacillariophyta > Thalassiosirophyceae > Thalassiosirales > Thalassiosiraceae > Thalassiosira > Thalassiosira livingstoniorum. Next base: position 2,516 of record JALLOT010005896.1, read on the forward strand.
CGAGATCGATTTGATTTCTGCCCGTGCATGCCTCACAAAAAATGAATTCGACTATTTTGTCGATTCCGAGGACCGAAGTGCCAATGATGCCGCTGTTATGGACCAACTTCGAGAATACCTCATGGCAGGAGCCACCTCTGATCGACGAGGCACCACCATCTCCGAAACCACCAATTCCACGAATAATTCTCGGAGAAGCGTCAGTAGCACAAGCACCATGGGCACATCAAATACAAATCCGAAAATTTCCACAAGTATTACCAATCCCAGCCCCCCTCCAAGCAGCAGCAGCACCTCCCATTCTACAAACACGAATGGGAACATGAATCCAAACAACAGTCGAGATGATGTAGACAATATGACTTACGAAGAACTCCTCGAAGAATTTGGAGACGGAAACGAAAATAAGTTTCTTGGCGCTGATCCATATGTCATTTTCTCACTTCCTGTATCCATCGTTCAAAATCCGCAACAAGATTTACCACTTGATAAGCGTCAGTGTTCAATTTGTTTGGAAGATTTTCAGGGAGGAGAAGAGCGAAAGTTATTGCCTTGTTGGCACGGGTTTCATTCGAAATGTGTGGACAGGTGGTTGTTTGAAAAGGGTTTGTGTCCTGTATGCAAGGTTGTTGTTGATGATTGAGATTTTATATAAAAAATAAGACGAAATGCATAATGCTAAGCTAAATAGTTTCATGAACGATCCTTTTTGTCTTTATTGCAAGAACACTTTATGGTGGTATTTCTGTGACGTGGCCATGTAGGATTTTGGATATGGCAATTTCTTGTCTTTTCTCAGAGTATCGCAGATCGCAGGGCGAACCAAGATGTTGAACCACATGAGAAGTTTCAATGACTACCGAGACCATTGCATTTGCCAATCATTGGGTGACAAATAAGGAGGAGTGCCTATATTATTTGTCGACAAAAAGAAAAAAATGTGAAAGAATACCTAATAAATTTCAATTGGAGGGATAATTTTCGTGTGCATTTGAATGATTCGAAGCAGATCGATTCAAATGCTGCAGTTAATTTTAGAGTGTTACCTTGAAAAAGATAAGCACTACTCCTATTAATTTCTGAGACGAGGATAAAAATTTTCCAAGACATCTGCGACAACGCTTCATTGGCATCGCACTTGGCCTCATAAAATCGAACGAAATTGAAACAGGAGCCTACCGCCAAAATGATAGCAATGTGGGGCAAAATTAAAATCCATTAATAATTCCCAGCCCTAACTTTCTTGGCATATTTAGCCCATATCCATATTCCAAAAGTGCCAGACTATCATGTCTTAGCAGTCTTTACAAGCATTTTTCTTGGACCTTACAGCTTTTTTGTAGGCAGAAATTTAGATTGAAACGATTCCAAAAAAGTGAGCTAACAAATTTGCTCCATAAAATGAAAGAATTCTGCTTCTTCATCAGGACCATTAGTTGCAGTCCCCTAGCTGCAGCCCTAATTGCAATCCCAAAGAGACTGCTGGTATTTTTTGTGTAAAATGCTACAGAGGGGGAAAGGTTCAGAATGACAGGCAGTACAAAAACTCTAATTTCTACATACAATTTCCATATTTAATTGTGTAGCAAAAAATAACCAAAAAGTTTAAAAATGGGTAGGCATAATGCCAACATAATCTAGAAAAGGTGCAGGTAGAATGCCATCATAATCTAGGAAAACCGTAGGTAGAATGCTGGAATAATCTAGAAAAAGTGTCTGCCCTTCATGCCAACATATGTAGAAAAGGCATATGCCCTCATGCCAGCATAATCTAGAAAAATCATATGCCCTCAATGCAGGCATAATCTAAAAATACCCAGTATAATAAAAAAATCATACCCTAATTCTGTATCTGACTTAACTGCTTGGCTGATGCTGGGGATCTCATTGATTGACACACTCGTTGCCCAGCTGATGGTTCAGGTTCATTGAGATTCAAACCCAATTAATTTGAACCTGGGATCTCTGTTCATTGGCATGAGAGCAATACCCCTTAGTCACTCTGGGCCCATACACCATACCCCTAATCAGGATAATATAAAACTGTTCAAAGAGAAACCCTCACCAAACCTACATTTGTAAAAAACACTAGCCAAGTCCTTGTTATTATTTTTCTTCTATATGATCATGATTGTTTTCAATGCCGTAGGGGGTATTTACTTCAGTGTGTTTTGGTACATGATTTTACTCATGCTCTACCATAGTATGCAGGCATGAGTTGGTAAAAAAAAATTGTACATACATACAGAAGTAGTAGTACCATGTCCCCTGTTGATGTTCTATTTTTGAAGCAAGTTGTAAATGTCACCATCTAAAATTTAAGAATCAGACCAAATAAGACAACTCTTGTAAGTCGTAGTGTGAAATAAAAATACAAAATGTACTATTTTGCCTGATTATGTAAAAGAAATGGTTCCTAAGCAGACCAAAAAGGCCAATCCCTACAAGAGATTAGTTGAAATAGTTGTTGCCAAATGACAGAATTGGCTTGACTATGCAATTTTTTGTTGACTATTGTTAGCCAAAGTTTTCTCTTTAAGAATTTCCACCCAATGGTGAATCTCTACTCACTTGTCCTCCCTCTACTCTTTCTCCTTTCCCCAACCATGCCAAAGGCCATCTAAGACCTTTACAACAAAATTTGACATTGTAGCACGCACCTTTATTTGGGCTGAGGAACAATCCGGTTCCAGTGATTTGGTGCAATTGTGCCTCTAATTTGAAAAAATGTCAATGGTGAACTTCTACTTGCTCATCCTCCCTCTACTCTTGCTCCTTCCCTCGACCATGCCAAAGGCCATCTCATCCAACTCCACTGCAGCAGCATCTGCTGTGTTGTCATTGCCTTCCAGGAGGAAGACTCCACCCAGAGGAAGCAAATCTACTTTGGTCATGTCCACCAAATTTGTTCCACCTTTGAATGCAGAGAATAATGGTCCATTTCCAAAAGAGGCTCCCTCTTTCATGACCACCACCAAAATAAACGAAGCCAAAAAGAGTTCATCCTCTATCAAAGGAAGTAGCATCAAAGTCAAAGAAAAAGCCATCTCCAAAGCACTGCCATCAAAAACAAAGACGACCACTTTAAAGAGGAAGAAAATTGCTGCATTGACATCAACAATGAAAGGCAATGAGCCAACTTCCAACCCAAACAACAACATCAACAAAAAAAACAAAAGCAAAACACCAAAAATGCCGGAGATAGGAAAAAGAAGATGGGAAAGGATGTGGAAGTTGAGACAAGGCTGTTGCGTTGAAGCAAATGCTTGACAATGGGTGAATTTTTCTACCAAAACTGTGTGTATTTAACTTTACAGTTTGAAGCTGGGAAGGATTTCTTCCTCCTTCCATCAATCCCTGGTGAACCAGCAAGAGCAGTGTCAAAGCACCTCCTCACCCTCATCCGTTGGATTGATCCTATGAAAATGGATGAGGAGATGTTCAAGTTCCTGTGTTGTGATCTCATCAAAAAGCACATTATGGAGAAAAAGAAGGAACTTGCACCATTTTCCATTGCTTTTGCTGGTGAGAGAGTTGCTGTTTGCAATGACCAGCATCTAATAAGAATAGATCTGGACTGTGTAGCAAACAGCTACCTTTGCATATGCTGGTTTGCAAATAAGCCAAGACAACTGGAGAAGGCAAGGGAAGACAAATTGAGATCAGCAAAGGAAATTGGTAGAGACAATGAGGATGAGGCAACAATGAGACTCTGGAGAGAGCTTGTGCCTGAACTGGAATGGGATGCAGACAAGGCATCAAATAATGAGGTAGGAAGCAACCAGAGGGGTGGATATGGTTTCAAACCTTCTGTAATTTGTTTGTTGTGCAAACAGGATGCAGGCAATATGAGCATCAACAAGTTTGAGGGAGAGTTGAAAGTGATTGATGATGGAAATGTTGGTGGGGAGACTGGAGAAACTGGAGAGGCAGGTATACTGATGGAGTCTGATATTCCTGTTGCAGAAGTAGGGAATGATAGCCCTGAGGTTATGGATGTGAGCCACAAGGAAGGCAATGCGGATGTGGAAGGAGTTCTAATTTATCACTCTGGAGCCAATGAATCTGAAGTTGCTGGAGCCAATCCTGATGCATCTGATGGGTAGAAGGATGAAGGGTTGGAGATTGACAAACCTTTTGTGGAAGAAGACAATCCTTACAAAAATAATCAATAAAGCAAATGGAACTAACAAAACCAAACTCTCTGTCAAGGACCAAATTGAAATGTTCCATCACTACTTGGAGGTTTGGGGAAGCATGTTCCAATGCTACATAGCAACAAGAGGAATCAAACAAATGAGGAGGGAGAAATGTCAGTGCATGACAGTCATGAATGACTATCAGATGCAGCAAGCTGTGGTTCTTGGGTGCAACCATTTTGCAAACAAGTTGCAAGAAGATTGCTATGAATACTTGGAGAATTGTTATCAATATGCCAACATTGGTGGAAGAGGAATGGATGCTAATTTGTTGCTGCCATTCTTTCACAAGGGTTAGTTGGATGTTGATACAGCCTTGAAGGAGAACAAGATTTTCCAAGATGCATTCATGACTGCTCATGGGTTTTGATGTACAGTTCATGACACAATCTGAGTGTTGGTTAATGGTGACAAGGCTGATCAAAACCATGGTCTTGCCAACAAGTCAGCCAACCACAAGGAACAAGAGGAGATAGTGAAATGGTTGGCAAAGTCCATGCCAAAGAATGCTGTTGCATACCCTTGTGGTTACTATATCCCCATCTACAAATGGTCAAACTACTATCTGTTTTGGATCATGAACTACCCTCATCTCAAGGTAAACTTGGCCACCAAGGATATTTGTGGGCACTGTTGGTTCTTTAACGCCCATAGGTATGCTAACAAGTCAAAATCATTTTTTTTTCCTTCAGGTGCAAAGTGCAAAGGAGAGTAACATGGATGTTCTGTATTGGCTAAATCAATCACCTCATAATCAGCCAAGAGAGACAGAAAACCCACCAACATCACTGGACCCAATGTGTCTCAACTTATTCACACAACCTACAACACAAGATTGTCAAGTGACGACAACAGATCTTGTTCCGACTCTGACAGAACAAGCAGCTCAAAAGGCAAGAATGAAAGAAGTGGCTCCCACAGCCCAGACTCTACTAAAAACAAAAGAACCAGTGAGGGAAAGCCCAAGACTTGTTCAGTATCAAAGGTAGAGGAAGCAGAAGGAAGAGATCAGAGAGTTCAAGGCATCACTATCTTTGGAAACACAACAAACAGCTCGAAAGAGGTGATATCTGCTATGGGCAGTGCTTCGCAACAAACAGAACCAGAGTGCTTGAAAGAGTTAGATGGTGTTGACATTGATGAGAAGACTGAGATTGAGGACAAAAGTTTTGTTGGGTAATAGGAGCAGGACAAGGTTTTGGAAGTGGATTCTACTGATACAGTATTTTATCTGGAGACAGAGGCTTGTGAGAGCATGATTCTTGTTGGGGCATGTCATGTTAGATGTGCATGCGTGTAGTAGAGACTTATGCATTGAAAATTGCTGCAGCAATTAAATCTGCTAAAAACCACATGAAAAAGTCATCACTCTTGTAGTTGATTACTGTCAGAAATTGCAATTACCCTGGTATGGGGCAACACAGCCAGGTGAAGTATACTATTATCCACATAAGAATGTATACTGTCTTGGGATAGGAAATGATGCTGATCCTTCAGTTACCAGCATCAAAATGGGAGATTCAGGAGCTAGGTTCCATGCCTTTGTATATGGAGAAGATGAAGTGAAGAAAGTAGGTAATAATGTTTTCTCTTGTCTGATGACATACCTGACAGACATTGCTAAGTTGGCAATGCAGGAGGGGGCTGAGTTGAATGTGTTTTTTGACAGCTGTGCAGGGCAGAATAAAAATAACACAATCTTGCATTTTCCTGCCCATCTTGTTGAATCTGGTTTGTTTGATACTGTGAATTTCACTTTTTTGGTTGCTGGTCATACCAAAAACATTGCAGATAGACTGTTTAACAACTTGAAGCAAACTTACCACAAGCAACAAATATGGAGTATGGGGATGCTACTGAATAGGTTAGAATCACTCATGTTTAGACTCATGCTTATTTTGATAGCCTGATGAGAGACTGGAATGCTTTTCTTAATATTTCTTATCCAAAAATCAAAGGAATTGAGAAGAATCATATTTGTTCTTGTTCAAAAGATGATGTCACCTCCTCTTCTGCCATGATGACCATTGATGAGTTTGAGGGATAGGATGCTCAACATTGCAGGCAGGAAATGATTAAGAAAAAGATATAGCTCTGACAGCTATGATGATTAATTGGCAGTAATTAGAGGGAGGAGAGAACTTATGAAAAGGATGAAGCCAAAAAATTTGAAATGGACTTGCAGCACACAAGAAAGTTCATCTCTACATTCACAGAGACATTATTCCAGAACAATTTTGAGGAGAAATGAGTCCAAAACCTACTAAGACTAAGGCAGAATATGAGGAGTTTGCAAAAGATCAGGAGAGATGAGGCAGGATTTGAAGAGAAAAATGTTGATTGTAGCATGGTCTGTCTGTCTTCAGACTGTTCCTCCCTCTCTCTCTGAGCCCTAGTATTGTAGCCATAACTTAGCGTAGTAAGTTTTACCTTCAACCATGGAGCTACCTAGTATTGTAGCCACAACTTAGAGTAGTAAGTTTTACCTTCAACCATGGAGCTCTTTAGTATACTATGCTAAGTTACAGAAATTTTTAAATGCCATCACCATGACCCCAGAAGAGGTCACTGCTGCCTTTGCAGCTAAACCACTCAGCCCCTGTGAGGGGGGCACCAGACTTTGAGCAAATAGCTCTCACTGAAGAGGAGCTCCTCAAACTGCTGGCCAACATTCCCTCCAATTATGCAGGGGGACAGCATGGGTTAATGTGCCTCACTCTTGATGGCGCCAAATACACAAAGCACAAAGGGCGACAAAGCCTACTTCATTCCCAAAGCCTTCTGTGTATCCCACTGGATTAAATTCAAAAACCTCCACCACCAAGCATCACCAACTGGAGGAAAAGGCTGGCAAGCTCACCATTCATCAGGCCTACAATGAGGTATATTTAAAAGAGCTTAAGAAGCTCAAATTGGGGTACAGAAATGTCATAATTTTGAAGATGTTTCAGCACCTCTATGCTTGATATGGTGAACAGCATGTAATGGATATCAAAGCCTTGCAATCCCAGCTGGGCAAAGAATACAATTTCCCTGATTTGCTGCTTCAGTATTTCTAAGATTTTGAGGAAACTTGTGAGATGTTTGATAAGTAGTGCAAAGCCACCATTAGGACCAAATGAGGCCCAAAAACTCCAGTTTATCTTTACAGCAATGTATGAGAGTGATGATTTTGAGGAGACCTGTGAGGAATGGGAAGTTAAGGACAAAACTGACAAAACTCATGCCAATCTCAAAAAATATTTCTTAAAGGTCTTCAAAGCCAAGGAGGCCAAAGAGAAACTTTGGTGCAAAAGGGGTGCATATGGAGTAGGAAAGAAGGGCCACTTTGCCAATTTGGTTAGTGAGACTGAATCAGCAATTATTCCTAAGGTGGTGGATGGTTTGGATAACCTCACACTTGCTGTCACAACGGATTGTGTGAAGTTGAAAGAACTCATTTTCGCCAATGCCCAGCTTACTGCCACAACCAAACAACAAATGCAAGTCATTGCAGATCTTCAGGCCAAAATTAAGGAACAGCAAAAAGAATGCACGGAGGCCAAGGCACGGGTGGCTGCAGCAAAGGAGAAATGGCAAAAAGAATATGAACAGTGTAAGGCCAAAAGGGAGGCAGCTGGGGATAAAACCTGAGGGTGTGGGGTAACATGTAATGGTGTAGAGGATCAGCAGCCACTAAAAGTAGCAGCAAATGATTCCCCCCATAACTATTGTAGCCCCCACTGTAATCCTAATTTTCTTTAGATCCTACAGTCATGCTCAACACAGGCGCAACGGATAATTATGGAGGCCCTACCATGCCTCACACTCCTCATGAGATGCCGTTACCCCCAGCAGTAGTTTCCTCTCCCAATGACACCACTGATGTGTCCAGTGGCAGTGGGCACTTACCCTTGCCCGATTTACCATTGTAGGCTCAGGATGTACATCTATTTGATTCTTTTGATAAACATGCACTTGTTAGTGGTAGTAAATTGTGTGACGCAGGTTGTAAATTAGAATTCACTGCCCGCAACCTGGCTGTGTATAATGAGGAAGGCAAGCAAATAATTCTTGGCTGGCGCAATCCCACTACAGGATTGTGGAAAATACCCATTGTGCATTCTAATGACTGAATTCATCCAGCCTCCCAATCCCTTTCTACACATAGCATCAATAATGTGTATGAAATCCCATCCATTAAGTAGGCTATTGCGTATCTACATGCAGCGATGGGGTTTCCGGTTAAAAGTACTTGGCTTAAAGCTATTAAAAATAGTAACTATGTTTCTTGGTCACTCATCACGTCAGACAATGTCTCCAAATATTGTCCAGATATTGTGAAGACTGTCGAAGGCCATTTCCATCAGCAACATCAAGGAACATGCTCCACTAAATCTCCTTCCATGCAACCCACCACCAAGACCTATCACAATGCTCTTCTCCAACAGGTGGCCACAAATCCAGACAACCAATCAATCTTACAACCACTCCTTGATCTCGGCAAAGGCACCAGTGAAGTCCACATCGGGTTCCAACATACCAACAAGCTTTTTTCTGACCAAACTGGAAAGTTTCCTTACAAATCAAAACAGGGACACCAGTATGTCATGATTGCCTATCACGTGGATGGGAATGCCATTCTGGCTCAGCCGTTATGCAGTAAGGCAGACCCCTACATGATTGCAGCCTAAGACAAACTTATAGATTGGTTTGAGGAGGCAGGGTTAACAGTAACATTGCATGTGTTAGATATGAATGCTCAAAAGCATTTTGAGCTGCTGTTGCCCACTGCAGGGCCACCATCCAAAAGGTCCCACCTCATGTTCACTGGCGTAATGCCGCAGAGAGGGCCATTTGCACTTTTAAAGACCATTTTGTGGCAATTTTAGCAGGCATTTCAGGCACTTACCCCATGTCAAATTGGGATCTCCTCATTGACCAAGCTGAATTGACCCTCAACCTGCTGCGCAACACCAATCTTAACCCAAAATTTTCAGCATATGCTTTTATGCATGGGCCATTCAATTTCAATGCCACTCCTTTGGCCCCTTTGGGTGCCAAATGCCTCATTCACAAGAAAGCCACAACACATACCTCCTAGGGATATTGGGCTAAAGAGGGGTGGTATGTCGGCCCTTCCATGGAACACTATTGTTGTTTTTGTGTTTTATCCAAAGATGTAAAACATGCCACGGTTAGTGACACTGTCAAAATCAACTACATTTACCTCCTGAACCCTACGGTCCAACCAGAAAATGTCATTGCCCAGGCTGCCACAGACATGGCTGGTGTTTTCAATAAAGCACCTGCCCCCAGTTGTCCCTCCACTGTTGATGCCATTTGATCCCTCCAACAAGCCCTCAAGCAGTTTTGCCCCATCGAGTCTGGTCCAGCTCCCAACCCAGCAGTCCCAGACTGCTTGCATATAACCAAAGCGTTTGCGGGCATTAACTCACAACCTCCAAGGGTGCCTACCTCCAAGGGTGCTCCAGGCCCAGCCAGCAACCCTCAGGATGCCCCCATAGCCACCCACACTTGTTCTAAGCAAGTCACCCCACCACCCCAGCCACCTCTCTCCAAAGCCAAAGAGGTGCCAGTGGCACATCGCACACGGTCTTGTCACCATGTTTCCCGTGTTGCCCCAGCCAAAGCTGCTTCTTGCCAATTCCCATTGGAGTTTCTGGTGCAGTGGGCTGGGGTGGTCATGGACAAAGAAACAGGGGAATTGTTAGAATGTTGACAGTTAGTTAAATACCCCAAGTATTGTAAGATCTGGTTCAAGTCTATGATGCAGGAGGTGGGGTGATTGGTGCAGGGTGTTCCAGGCCTCATTGAAGACACAGACACCTGGTTTTTCATCAAGAAAGACCAAATCCCTGAAGCCAAATTCAAAGATGTCACTTACCCCTGGATCATCTGCAACATCTGTGAAAACAAAGAGGATCCCTTCCATACCCACATCACCCTGGGTGGCAATCTCATCAACTATCCTGGTGATTGCGGCACTCCCACGGCTGACCTTATCTCCATCAAGTTGTTGCTTAACAGCGTCCTCTCCACCAAGGGCACCAGGTTCATGACAATAGATGCCAAAAAAATTTACTACCAAATGCCAATGGATGAATATGAATACATATGTATTTGTTTAGATGACCTCACTGAGGAGATCATCCAGTTGTACAACCTGAAGGAAAAGGCTAGCCATGGGTGCATCTATGTTGAGGCAAGAAAAGGCATACCATGATTGCCACAGGCAGGACTGCTTGCAAACAAATTACTTACGAGCACAGCTATTACCAATGCCAAACCCCAGGTCTGTGTCATCACAAATGGCACCCCATCATGTTCTTCCTGGTGGTGGATGATTTTGGTGTGCAATATGTTGAGCAGGAGCATGCTGAACATCTAATTGCTGCCATTGGGGGCCACTATGAGCACACTTTTGATTGGAAGGGCAAGAAGTATTGTGGGTTAGACATTGAATGGGATTATGAATCCCCCAAAGCCCGAACATCCATGCTCAGATATATTATCTGTGTGTTGGAACGTTTCCAACACCCTATGCCAAGAAAACCACAATATTTTCCCCACAAGCCTGTGGAACTCCAATATGGGGCCAAGGCCCAATATGCCAATCCTCAAGACCCTGACTGCCCAACGGTTACACCCAAAGACATTAAATTCATCAAAGAAGTAGTAGATTCTTTGATCTACCACGGGCGGGGCATCAACCCCACAATTCTTGTTGCCCTCAGCGCCATTGCCACACGTCAGACCAAAGCCTTGGACAAAACAGTTGCAGCTGCCAAATAAGTATTGGATTATGTAGCCACATATCCAAATGCAGGCATCACTTACTGTAAGAGTGACATGCAATTGGCAGTGGATGCGGATGCAGGGTACCTTAATGAATTGAATGCAAAGAGCCAAGTGGGGGCTTATTTTTTCCTCACAGATTCCAGTACTGACCCTACCCCCAATGGGGCCATCCATGTTATTGCAAAAATAATAAAACATGTGATGTCTTCAGATGCTGAGGTTGAAGTGGGTGCCTTGTTCTATGCAGTACAGGATGCTTTGCCCATCAGGAAGATGCTAAAGAGCCCCATGGTGGAGGTAAAACATACGTTAGCTATTTTATG
>JALLOT010005917.1:0-12842 GCA_036939595.1 Thalassiosira livingstoniorum
TTGTAGGAAAACTAATTTTCTTATGAGTATCTAAAATCGATATGGGTTAAAAAAAATTTAAATTATGGTTTTCTGTTCCGGTTTATTAGGGTCGCGAAATCATCCGACGGCCATAATCCGGAAAAAACGATTTTTTTTCTTTTTCCGATGGGAATGAGTGCCTATGTTCATTCCATTCAACTGCATCTGTGCTTGAACATTTGAAGTACAACATTTCTAATACCTCTGATCTCTCAATGCTTTGTGAAGTGTGTTCCTTTCCATCATATTCAAGCTTAGCAGAATTGCCATCACAAAAATTTCTCCTATAGCAATTAATCGTTCTCTTCTCAACTAAATTTGCTGCATCATTCAAAGATGAGTAATCATCAAGCAAGGATAAACAAAGGGTACAAATGCCTACAGCACATCTACAGCACTCCTGTCAGTGTACCTGTATTTTCAATGATCAGTCTTCAAGCAAGGGTGATATTAAGAAAGTGGTTTGGACCCTCAAAGATTGCACAGTCCCTTTCATGGAAATATCATCCAATTGCATGTCAAACGTAGCACAGATGCTAGCACCCATTACTTCCACAAAGATTGTGCACAAAAAAGTGAAAGAGAGCACTGTAAGGAAGTTGTTGATGAAAACAATAAGAGAAAATCAGCAGAAGTTCAATTGCTAGAAAACCACATGTATGCAGAAAAAATGTTTCCCTGTAGAAAATTCAGATGATGCCAATACATCTTCCCACCTGCAAAGCATGATGTCAACATGTCTAGGATCTGATGCCCAAAACCAAAACCTACCAACTTCTGATGATCTCCTGCCACCTCTCACTGGGGGGCATCACAAGCAGAGGGAAGCTGTAGAATTTATTAAGAGTCATGTAAACACACAAAGTGAGTGTGGTCAAATGATATGTGAAATAAAAGCCAGAGACTACATACCTGTGGACACCCGGTTGGTTTACATCCTCTTAAAAAAGGATAGAGAGGGAGAAACCATTCCTGACACATGATGGAATTCACTGGGAAGGCCTAAGCTAATGACAAACAAAGATTTGGAGAACAAAGTGAAAGCAATAAATCAAGTTTGTGGAAAGTCATACAGAAATGAAGAGATCAATGATATGCTTGTTAGAGTTCAGAAGCAAAAAATGAAAGAAACAGGCAGGGTGCCTCTCAATGTTCCCAAGAAATACAATAATACAACAATATATACATATGAGTGTCTGCTGATCACAAAGGGAGAAACGCACATCACAAATTCCACAATCTCCAAGACCAAGACTCAATACACAATGGAAAATTCTCTAATATCATCAATGGCTCTTGAAGCAATGATAGGGGCAACTCACTTCATACCCATTCTAGAAATAGATCCCAATGTGTGAGACTAGCTGAAGAAAGTGAGCCCAGAGATCTGCAAGTTCTACAATATGGTCTCTGATACAAACAAAGGTATCCTGCTCTTCCCAGTCCACCCATTCCTAATATTTTCCACCAATGATACATCCAAATACATATTTGAGGGGAAGAAGGACAGTAATGATCATTGGACACTTGTCACAGACTCTACTTTCCAGTCAAGGGGATAAAATTTCAACTACATTGTCCGACATGACAAGTCAATGCCAGGAATGAGGACAAGATATACTCACACATTTTCTGGAGCTAGGAGTTGTGCTCAATTATTCTTGACAATTTCTGGATGGACAGAGAGAGAAATGCCAGACAACAACTTCCTATTTGTTGCTGTTAAGTGTCTGTGTGTTGAAGGACAAATATTGATTGTAAGTTTGAAGAATACATTTCTTTCATGTGACAAGGTAGAGAAAAGGCCAACAAGAAGCAATTCAAACTGCACTGTGATTTTGTCTTGTTCCCATTTGTTGAGAAGTGAAGACTCAAATTTGCTGATTTCAATTCATCCATTGTTCCCCTGATACCCAATCAGTTGACAGCAGTATCCTATTGCAATGGGGAAGTTTTGTGGATTGCAAGTGTTGTGAATGATGCACAAAAATACAACAACTGGAAGATCATAACAAACAAGCAAAATGCAGCAAGGTCAGCAGTGGAAGAGGCAGCAGATAAAGCAGATGTGGTCAGAGAGTGGCATGCAAAATCTCCAAATTTTACAATGAAAGACCTTCCATACAATTTAAAACTTTCAAAAAGTTGTATTGATAAGCAACTGATGACTCTGAAAAGATTAAACTTGACTCAAGAAAGTACCATGCAATCATTGACATGGCAGGTACTGTCCCAGAGCTTGCTTCTAAGATTAAGGTTCCAAAGAAGATTCAAAAAGGATTCATCACAAATGGAATAATTGATCTCAAGGGATACCAATTTTCTGACTTTGAGACAGTGGTCTCAACATGCCAAACAAATCCACCAAAAGAGCACTATGATCTTGTGTCCAACATTTTCCAGCCACTCTCAAAGAATACTACACTTTGCCCTCCAGACAAGCCTCTCCACCAACTTCTTCTCCTTTGCCATGTCCTCAACACTTCACTTTTTCTTGACATTGGGCCAAATGTGGTCATTCTACCACTGCTGATTCTGACCCCAATGCGATCCTGCCTGACAACATTCCCACCGACTGCCCCACTCTACAGCCCACTCCTGGCATGTCCCCAGCCCCAGAAGATTCATCTACTCCTCCGCCATCTTCCATTCCAATTCCTACTCCTTAACTGTAACACTTTTTATCACTCAACAAGCAAACGTCCCACACTCTTTCGTCACTAACTCCAACAGAGCTGCAGGAGGTCATTCATCCTGAATCCTCCCAACATCCACTACAGCCCCGCCTCCTGTCAACAATGTCACAATCCGAAATCCTCCACCTGATGCACCACTCCAAGTTTTGGCTTTTGGTGCAAGCTTAAAAAATAGCAAAAAAGTAAAGCAACAGATTCAATGAGGCACTTAGTTGAAAAACATGAAGTGACATTCCTTTTAAACTGAGTTTGGCAGAACAAGTAAAATATTTATTTCAGCATTATTTGTCCTTGGAAATTTAAGCTTTTAAGTTGCTATTCCTTGGGACAAATACTGAAAGTAGTCGTATTGCTTTGTCCCATATGATGTAGTAGCGAATTTGATGAGGTCTAATGCATAAGCCACTGTTTGTGCTTTGTTCAGTTCAGGACAGAAGCGTTCTCTTAACTTTGAAATGATTTCTGTTGAATCTTTTCCATCAAAACAATGGAAATTGCTCCCCTTACATGTAATTTCCACTACTGTGAGGAAAGTGTCCGCATGAGCTTGTAAAGCAAGGAAGCCACAACAGAACAGAGTTACAAACTCTGAAAACAAGGGTGATCCAAGACCTCCCATCACTTCTAGCATCTCATCGGTCAGCTTGAATGGAGTAGATTGTTCAAGACTGAAAGATCCACCAGGAGCAATTCCAAAAACAAAGCCAAAGTCGATGTGTATGACATGCCCTGCAGTGTCTAGCAACAGGTTTCCATTGTGCCTATCTTTAAACATGAAGAGATAAGACATGAGAGAATACGCTGCCAAACTACTGACGAAATTTTGTTTTGCGTCGTTCAATGCTTTGAATGGGTCTGCTGCTATTTCCGTCATTCGTTTGAAATGACCCAAAAGCCCTTCACTCCCGTAGCCTGGTCTTTTCTTTAGTGAGTCAAATGACATTGCATTTCGAACACATTCAATGATTCCTGTAGAGCGACCAGTAGCTACAATGTCATAAGGATGAACCCAAAGATCAAGGCCAGCCGTTTGAAATGCTTCTGCACAAAGCTCAATAAGTTGCATAACAAAAGCTTCTTGACGTAGATCATCATTTGATTTCACAATGCATCCCACTAGATCCCAACCAGGCAGAGATCCATGTGGGCTTGACGCCGCAAGGCGAGCCTTCTTTTCTGCCCAACGTTCTCCAAAAGAAAACCTGCCCCAAAATGCAGAATCTTCGATAAGCTTGTTTTCGTCAGCTGATCCAAATACAGCAGAATGCTTTAGAAATTGAAGATCCTTTTGAACAAGCTCAATCAGTTCTCCATTGCTCACTATCCCTCCTTTCCAGAGTCGCAATGCAGACAAAACAGAGGAAGATATGTTTCCACATCCTGCTAACCTGGGGTCAACTTCGCCTGCATCTACCCATTTTTCGTTTGAACCAGGGAGATCTTTATCATGACCCTCAGAAGAAGTGTGTGACGGTCCGATGTTAACAGCATTCTCTGGGCTCAGATTTCCCTGGGCAGCTCGATTTTGAATGATTAACAAGCGAAGGGCTTCCATTGCTTCATCATCGTCAATTGAGGCATTTATGGTGACACCACTACTACTTGGTCTGTTCGGAATTACAACACTCTCAGCAACAGGTTCGCTTCTGAAGTCCTCCTCTAGCTTCGACCCAATTGAATGTGGTTCATTCAAAAGTGCGATTGCCCGTTTGCGGTCCATGGCCTGAATAGCTCGACGTGCCGCTGTTGCAGCCCCCCTGGCAATGACATTGTTTCCGCGCATTCCCTTCTCCATAATTGCAAATAAAACATCACGACGAAATTGACCATCTGCTGTTAAGTGAATACCCGAGCTTTTTTCAAAACCCAACGTATTATCTTCTTGACCAGACTGTGGAAAAACTGAACCAAGGGCTGATATCTTTTTTGAATTATCCCGTCTGAGGGTAGATGATGACCGGGCAGGATCTGGGGATGGTAAGATTGTATTCTTTGCAATAAATCCAGCTGTTTTATTGTTATCAACGGTAGCGCGTTCGACATCAATTCCTTCAGTTCCCTTTGAATTTTCATGGTTTGTGGCGTCATTTTCACTCTCGAGTGGAGGAAATAAAATGTTTTGTTGATTTTCAATTAAGTTTGCTATCATATCTGCCATCATCTCTTTACCTTCCTCTGTGACATTGGTTGCTTCGGTTGCCCTAGGAGTGAGAGTTAGAACCCCATGAGCCACTAAGCCATGAAAAAAAACAATGTTTAATACTCTGTCCTGTTTCAAATGGAAGAAAGAAAATATGAAAATATGTCATAGGACTCACGCTTTCCTGGGCTCTCCATTGAATCATCCAGTAATGCACGATTACTGGATGACGGTGTTCTGGGACAAGAGAGGTTACTCTTTAAACTCTCATCGTGGTCATGCATGTCTTTTTTTCCGTCCAAAGAAGATGCCGACACCTGTGAAGAGTTTTCATTGGTGCATAGGTCCAATTCGTCATCAATAGGAGGGTCCAGCGCGCGAGTGGTAACAACAAAATGTTTCGAGTCTGAAATCACTGGAGACTCAAATTCATTTTCATCGTCGTTATTCATTGTATAAACTTTTTTATTTTCAGAAGAATCTGAAAGTTCAGAGGACTCCTCCTTGACAACCTCGACTAGAAGAAGGACAGGGGTTCGTTCTTTGCTCCGAAATACATGGCCTTCATTGACTGGAATACGAACTGCATTACAGAAACTGCCATTTCGACATAATCGATTCAAAGGATCACCCCCCAATATTTTTCCAGATGCATTGACTTCTTTCAAATCAATTTGCAGGGTCCCTGAACGCTTGTCAACATCCGTGAATCGAAGTTTTTCTGCAATATCACCCAACTTTCTTGCAAATGTAATGTGAGAGGAAAAGTAAGCAGC
Source organism: Thalassiosira livingstoniorum (assembly GCA_036939595.1). Classification (NCBI taxonomy): domain Eukaryota; phylum Bacillariophyta; class Thalassiosirophyceae; order Thalassiosirales; family Thalassiosiraceae; genus Thalassiosira; species Thalassiosira livingstoniorum. The sequence continues at coordinate 5,634 of JALLOT010005917.1, forward strand.
ATTTTTTGCAATTTGAGCTCGAACTGTGGCGCCTTCATCTATCGAAGATGGGTAATCACCCAATGACTCCAAAGCTTCGGACCTTAACTTTTCAAGGCGCACACTTCTCGTCAAAAAATGAGATCCAAACCTCCTATGAAGTTGAAGTAGTGACATGGCATCTCGTAGCAATACAGATTGGTGCTGAGACGGAGAAAGCATACCATGAAGACTCACACCTCCTCCACCCCAACCACCTTCGAAATCAAAAAGCAAACTCTCCAATTCTGACACAAATCTTAATACTGCAAATCGCCTTCTACGGCTAGCAGCACCACAACTAGATGAACCCAAACTTTCTTCGAGATCAGCAGTGAGACCCCAAACAAGGTTGAGGGCGAGATGCACTGAGTATCGAGTTGCGACTGTAAGGAGAAAATCTTCCATCAACTCAACACGGATTAGTTCCTCAGTATCCCTGGGCGGAAGCATCTGCATGTGAATATGACATAATTGGGGCCAGAAGAAAGCTACTGCATCTAACTGTCCCTCATCACACAAATCTAAGAAAAACTCCAAAATGGCTGCCAGCATATCTGCATTGTCTCTCAAATGGGAAGGCGACTTTCGAGACTTGGGTGGAAGGTTGCCACGATCCGCTGGCAAAGCATAGTCGTAAAGCAATTTTAATGCAGCACTCATATCTCCTGCGACCTTAAATGCTTCTTTTTTCAACCCGATTTTCTGCTTCTGTTGTATTGCATCCTCGTCATTCTCATCCACTGGGTCTTCTGTTACCCCGTAAAGATTGGAACTAAAAACAGCTGAGGCACATTCTTCAATGTTTTCAAGGAATTCTGAAGCGCAACCTCTTCCCCCCGTTTCAAGAACTCGGCACATAGAATCAAGTGTAGCCGATCGGCGGCGATAAAGAACAAATTTTGTGGAGCGAACAAGATCCAACAGCGAATCAGAATACATCACATCAGATGTTGACGTTGGTGACATTGTAGCCGGCATGGGTGCTGACTGAGCAACACCCTTCCTGCCCTTCTTTTTTCCCTCCATGGCGTCAGAATCATCAATTGAAACACTATCCATACTCTCAGTAGATTCTCGTTTAGAAATTCCAAAACTCAACGATGTCAAGCCGTTATTCTGATGCATGCTACCCCCAGCATGTGCCTCCTGATACCCATTTGGATCTACTGCATGCGCCAACTCATCATTAGTAATTCCTGCATTTTCCCACTCAAGCCTACTCATCAAATCCTTCACTTCCTCCCAAGCCATTCGAATAGCCGCTCTACCCCGCCCTTCAACTTCAAACAACCAACCCAAATGTCGAACATGCTGCAATACCCCTTGAGCAATCCAACAATCGTGGCACAAATCCACTCTAACCTCCATGCCATATTCTGGAAGAGGAGCTGCGTCAATTCTCATTGCATGTTCCGGTGGATATTTCCCGCAGGCAGTGCAGTGATGCTCTGATGGAGGAGCAGACCAATCGTCGCATGAAGAGTGATAGNGTCGCATGGAGAGTGATAGCCAGTTTTAGGGGGGCAGGCTGTTTCTGAATTGTTTCCATAGAGATATGATGAGGTGGAGACATCCAGGTCGGATTGGCCAGATCCATTTTTCGTTGACCGACGGGACAACCTAGCATTTTTCGCTTCAATTTGAGGGGGTGGAGGTATCAACAAGCGAAAGGAATCCTCGGCTTCATATGCAGCCCTCGCATTGTCGACAGAAGATTGTACTATTTTGTCGTCAATCCCTGCCGACGAACTGTTTGATATGTCGCTGTTTTTGCTAAGTCTTTTTGACTCTGTAATGCTTTCATTCATACGTTTACTCAACACCATCAATGTCTCGACTCGATTTTCCACAAAACTTCCCTCTAACCCAGAGTTCAAAGCCGCCAACCACTCATCTTTGTCTGTAGGAGTAGGTGCCGAACATCTGACATGAGTGCCTGTATATGTCACAATGATAAAGTCGACACATTTGGAGGAAGCTGTATTTGGGGATGACATGGTTTCAGAGGCTAAAGAAGAGTTTGACACATGAGATGATGATTGGGGAGATGATGGCAGCGAAGGAGGCTTTTGACGAAGAGGTTGTTTTCGCGTAGCTGAAGGCGGATTCCATGCTGACGCTCCGACGATCCGGATTTCAGACTGGGTTGGGAATGGGAAAAGGAGAAAATACAAAATAATAAGGATTCAATGTTCAAAATGAAGATGCTCAAATTACTGCACAGTATGATGCCAAAAGGAGACAACTCTATAACGAAAAAATCACTTCTTCCCTTCTTCACACAAAAGAAAACAATCCAACCCCGTTGATATTGATGTGATTGTACCAAGAGATTGGAAGATTCCTTTCCAGCTTTCAGTTTATCCCAAGCCAACTTAAACTCAACAAAACAAAAAAGAATACGTGCAAAACCTTACCGTCGGCGGGTCCCCCTTCGAATAAGCCCAAACATCGGAATAACTCCACAAAGTATTCCCCACCAACACACAAAATTCATGCGTTCTCTGCCGTTCATTCGCCTCTGCCAAAAATTCATCAAAGTAAAATGCCGCTGCTGCTGCGGAGGGATCGGCATTGGAACCTGGTGAGCCGCTGGGGGCGGTGGAAGAAGGTGAGTCGATGGTTCCCCGTTTGGCTCGTGCGTGGGATTTCCAGAGAGAGCCGGTGCAGGTTCCGTTGCGGCGGATGGCGGGGTAGGGGCTCATGTTGGGTGGGCGGGGAGTGTATTTTGAATCTCTCTTGGAAATCAATCTAAAAATCCAGATTGGATTGGAGTAGATGTTCTGGTATGGAGTATTGTTTGGAGAGTGAATAATAAACTGTGCCTTTGTTGTGGTAAGCTAGCTGTTGAATTGTCGGAATGTGTTGTTGCAATCAATATGCTGTTGCAATGATGAACAAGAAAGTGGCAAGAGATTCAGGCGTGAAGAAAGTGATTTTCTTTTTGAGGAATCTTCACTCTTTACAGGTTGCTCTGTCCTCTGTCCAATCAAGGTAAGCATCGATTCTCCTCTCCTTCTCCTCTCTTTCCCTCAACTATTGTAAGTACAATACGCCGCTCCCAATTATCCACTTTCGCAACTCGCCAACTCGCATGTGCAAAGTGCAACTGTCAAAGGATTTCCCTCACATTGGCACGCAATGCTTCATTTGTGCTTCGCATTTCATTCATTGATTCGCTTCTTCTCTTTCAGAAGCTGGTGAAAAGTATGGTACTATTATGGTACACTAAGTACCATAGTGGAACACTCAACGGACAACGCACAACACAAACACATCATCATCATGGGTAGTAGGAGTATTTTTGGAATAGTCCAAAACTGCAGGGTAAAATGGGGTATCTAGAATGTAGAATGAGTAATGCGTGTTTTACCGTTTAATATACTGCATTTCTACACAAAAAACCGTTTTGAAAGACGGGGTTCCTCGAATACCCCAATATATTTGCTATGCATATACCGAATTCCTCTGTGGCGTTGGCGATGTAAATTTTATTTTGTTGAATANTGCATATACCGAATTCCTCTGTGGCGTTGGCGATGTAAATTTTATTTTGTTGAATATAATATCCGCCATTTTTCAAGTGTTCTATTAGCATTTAGGCGAGTTTGGCGAAATAAATTTGGAACATGCACGTTTGATACACCGATATGTGACATGGGATACCGTTTTTTTTAATATTATTTTCTCGTAGAATGCATATTAGTTCCCATATGAGGTACAAAAAGACTCGACCAGTAAAACTTTGCACCGTCCTTAAGCCCAGAACGACTAACAAATCCTTTCCTTTTTAAGACAATATTTTGGCATGTCTGATTTTTTTATTTTTTTTTAAGCAAAAAATTAGCACAAGGTAGGCACAAGGTACTGGGGTATCAAGAGGTATTTTTTACTGACATTTGAAAATGATCAAAGTTTAAATAAATATAAAAATTAAAATAATCTTTAAGTTTTATCATGAATGAATGTAGTCATATATTTTCACAGAAGCAGATTCTTTATTTAAAGAGACATATCAATGTTCAGGATAAAGATTAGATCGGTATTGAAAAAATGATTGAACAATCTGTTTCATTATTTGAAAAATCACTGTGGATTCCAACACCAATTATTTCAGTATATTGTTTTTTGTTTGTTGAATATAAGGTAAAAGAATGTTTAATGTTGTGACTGTATTATTGGCACATTGATTGTAGGATGAGAATATTTTTTGACCTTAGAATTAATATTGATATTGGAAAAGTTATAAAGATAACCAAGACATCATATTAATGGAGGCATCTTATTATGATGACTTACCTTGCTATAGTGACCTGTTTTTCTTGATAAAATGATGTAAATGATGAAAAGTTTAGAAAGATAAATAATAACTATAGTTTCTAAAGTGATTGAAAAATATACAAAACATCTTTTTCTTTCATTTTTAAAGAAATAAGCTAGTTACAAGCTCTGGTAACAGACATTCTAAATGCTGGGAAGTTGTTCTGTTTTGTTTGAAAATTGAAATTTGATAAACCAGAATAATTTTGCCATTCATTTCCATGTAAATAATACATTACTATCATATTGTGTTAAAAAAATACAGCATATTTTAAGACTTTATCACATACAATACAATATTGTTTTAACCATACAAACAGATTTTTTAAGTTTGTGATAATTGATAATCCCAGGAAATCTAATCAATGATTTTGCAATTTGATCTGATTTAACAGTCACCTTTCAAGTAAATTAGGGGCATGTCTTGCTTGCTGAAACCAATACTCTCCTTATAAGTGTTGTTTGGTGTGAAATTGGCAGTTTACCATAATCAAATATGATGATGTGTACTTGTTTGAATGTTTCCGGATTAAGAATCAAAAGGAAATAAAAGTAATATTGTTTCACTTCTTTCTGTACACAAGGAGACATGCTTACTGAAAAAATGGCTCCTTTTGCAATTTTCCAAATAATTTAACCTTACTTAGCTTGTCAAGTAGTAATTTTGTTATGCATCATTTTTTTTACTTTGAAAATGAAAAAAATCAAACATCAATTCAATTAAAACATGGATGATTATTTTATTCTCCTAAAAAGCTCTGTAATGAATTAAATATTCTTAGAAAGTATTTTTTGACAATTTTCATTCGAGCCATCTTACGTATGTAGAGTTGTTGGTACATGTTTTTGCCGTTCAAATAAAACGGAATTACTTGATCACATCCAGAAAGCCGCCGCCGCCAGTAATCCAAAAATTCGACATTATGACCTTCACCCCTCCTCACTCAATCAATTACAGACACGAAAATACATAGATAGTAGTAAGTACAATAGTAAGTATGTAGTAGGAGTATTCAAATAATCACATACATAGTAATACTACTTATCTTTTGTTTCAACTCGGTTTCATCAGGAGAGTTGTTTGCAAAATGAATAGTTCGAATTGATATTATTATTTTTAGCAGCGTGCAAAACACTAGCTTTAGTTGAAATAGCAGAAGCTAGCAGAAGTAGCAGAATGACCCTTGGACCTACTTAGAATTTTGTGGTTACAGGTGTCGGGCAGCGGCACGCATGCACTTCTTTGATTGATCGACCTCGGAGACATTGCACAAATCGCAACCAAAAATGGTAGTAGGGTTCCAAACTCCTAGGTCATCAGCTATCCCTTCGTTCGTCCTCGCGACGAAACGTGCCATCCAATATGCTACCAATGGCATATATTTACAACCACATTGCCTCAAGGCTGAGTTTCTCCCAAGTTCCATCACCAGCCTCTACAAGAAGTGGAACCACCCTACACCCTCTTCCAACACCTTCAAAATCTTCAACAAATTTGCCCTACAACTTGCCGAAGTCTGCACCAGTTCCAATGCCGAAGATCGTTTAGCATCCTTCATCTTCGACACTCCACTCAAGACTGCCAGAGACCGTCTGACGACCACCAGTAGCAAATACCGCATCACAGATCTATATTCATTGGCTCCAAAACATGTTAAGCATGTCCTCCCAAGCATCTTAGAATCCCACACTTCGCTGGCTCTAATTTTGATGAGTCGTATCAACCCACTAAATCGTTTGTCCAACTATGTTTTCACGATGGCCACCAAACGTAAGCTCCGTCTGCCTCTCTGGCCATTCAAAACAAACCGTCTATGCAAGTGTGGCAAGATCTTTGACAACTTCGGAGACCATTGTTTTGTATGTCCGAAGGTTAGCAAAATCCCAATGCACAATAAATACAACAAAGGTTTCATGGATGTTTTTAAGGCCATTCTCAAAACATTCGGCTACATTTGTTCACCGGACTCAGTCTTTGAAGAAGCAATTAACCTTGTTAAGCAGCTCCCACGATTGCGCCCGATGGATTTTGGTTTCATCATCAACCACATGCTCCAAGCCCAGCTTCCCAATCCATTCCCACTCACAATAGTTGGATTTGACATCACCTCGACCTCATCTACTCTCCTTCCAGCTTTGAACCAGGCAGCTCCCATCATTCAAACTGAATCGCGTCTGCAACAAGCTGAAAAGAAGAAGTTCATGAGGCCAGGAAAGTCCAACAAATCCAAATCTGTCACTCTCAGCGGTGATCAAATTATTGGCAGCCTCCTTGATGACAACTATGCACTCATTCCTGTCCCAATTGACCCATGGGGTAAGTGGGGCCCACTGATGGAGAGTGTCCTCTTTGATACCGACGGTCCACAAGTTCCCTCCTACCCAGCCGATCGTCCTCGTGCTCTCGAAGCACATAAACTGGCCAATTCTAAAAAGGTACCACGCGGCATTTTGAACACAGCTTCCAAGGCTTGGCACGAATCAAATCCAGACTCTTGGTATGGCGATTCATGGATGGAGTCAGATCCAAAACAATGGGCCCTCCGACAACTAGGCCTCCACATCACATGCACGCTCGTCAGCCATATACAACGAGCGGAATGCCGAGCCAACACTCGGTCAGAGAAACATCTTAATCTCAACCCCACCAAACAATGTCTGTCAGCATTTCCTGAGTTACCCAATGATCAACCAGACGATGATGACGATGGCACAACTGCAGATGGTTCAAATTTAGTATTAGACACTGATGATGATATTTCTTTAGACAACTCAATGCAATCTGGTTATGACCCTGGGAGACAGTGCAACACGATCATTTTCTCCAAAAAAAAATAGGGTTCTCTCTTCAGAAACAAACATACATAT
>JALLOT010005940.1:0-11504 GCA_036939595.1 Thalassiosira livingstoniorum
TCGAAAAGACCACTTTTTAACGTAAAGACATTTATTCGCCAAATCAATACAGTATTTCATGTATGATTTATGTCGCCAATTCGCCAAAAATTATGTCATCCATAAACACGTAATTGTTCTTTTTCACCACATCACACAGTCTGTTTGTTGTTACATGCTCCGTTTCACAACCAACCATATTGTAGTACTGTACAATAATCACAACCCTTGAATAATTTTTGGACTCATTCTCAAAATCAAACTGCCAACAGATTTATGATAGTAGTATATTGTCGAATTATCAACCATGTCATCCGCCAGTGCCTATTCTTCTGACAGTGCCTATTCGTCTGACAGCTCCCATTCCAGAATCTCTCGCCACAGCAGTAATTTACAAAATGAAATTCGAAAGGAAAATGTCTACTCTGATGTCGAAGTGGTGTCTCCACCATCAAAGACGGCTTGCAAAAAGAGAGGGGATTCAAATGTTGACGTATCGTCTCCCGAGACAGGTTTCAAAAACAACATACAACCCGACTCAGTCATTTCCATTTCATCTGATATCTCACCTGTTACTAGAAATGTACAACCGGAATCAGTCATTTCAATCTTGTCTGATATCTCACCTACTAAACATGCTCACGGGACCAAAATGAAATCCACAAATCTCAACAATCTCTTCGATGTTGAAAAATCACCTTCGAAAAAGCCAGATACAATCGGCAGCAACAGTGAAACTGCATGCAATCTCAGGAATGTCAGCAATAATGAAGGAATGGACACCAATGAGCATCAAGAACCACCGATTCTTTCACATTCTCAAACATTTGCAAGAGATTTGTTGAATTGGAATGATCTCAGTACAATTATTGAAGGAATTCGTAAGGATGTTCTTGTTTCGAAATGCTCCAAAAGTTCTAAAGATTACGATGAGACTATCAATATGGATGAGGTTGCTGCTGAGCTTTTCAAAGCTGGCGAGTTATGGGCTAGTAAGAAAACTTTGAGAGATGCACTTGACGACTTTGGTAGTGTACACGGGTTTTTGATTCATTTTGAAAAGGATGGGTTTGAGTGCAAAAGCTATGGTGAAGACAAAACTTCAAGGAATTATCTCACCGGGACTTTGAGAAAAGGATGCACCTTTAAAATTGCTTGGAAAGCAGTGCACAAACGTTTTGTACAACCAAACAAAATGAAAAAAAATTCACGACCTAGAATGAGAGATGATCCAGATAAAGAAATTCTCATCGTTTCATCAAATTGTAAGCATGGTGGTAATTGCGAACCAGGAAGGCAAAATTATATAATGTCGAAACAACGCAGTGGGGGGTACAGCAAAGGAATCGGCGTTCATGGATTATATAGTCTTTGTATGAAGGCCCTCAATGGAAGACTAAAAGCAACAACAATCAGAGACGAAATACAAACCTTCTGGCCAAAACACCAAGACATAACGAAACATCACATCTTCAATGTTAGAGTTAGGGTTGAGCGGCTATTGCCATCTCTTGCGAATGATAAATCATTTGAAAAATTTACGCAACTTGTCGAAGAGACTGACGCTCTCAGTGGGATAGATAATGAGATGGATATTGACGATGACGAGGCAAACGAATTGACTCAAAAATTCTGGAAAGAAGCATTGCAAGATCTGGACAATGATACGGATTCAATTGTCTCCCTTCGTGATTATCTTGAATTGATCAAAGACAATTGCCGTGGGTTTGCCTACGAATTTGCAACTGACATGGAAGGTAATATAAATGGCCTTGTGTGGCAGACTGCGACGATGAGGGACAATTATGAACAATTCGGTTCCTATATATCTATAGATGCAATGAAAAGAGGAACGAACAAATGGTTATGGCCATACATCTCAATGGCAATGTATAATGAATTGGGAAAAATGTGCAATGCAGCAGAAGGATTATTTGTTGGCGAAAGGAAAGATGCGTATAACTTCATGATAAAATTTGTGGAAGCAAACTCACCAGCACGACCATTGTCTTCCGTTAAAGTTTTGTCAGCAGATAAATTCTTTTCTCAAGAGGATGTTGTAGATTGTGGAATGATAAATGCGGTTTACATCCCTGATCGATTTCATCTATTGGACTCAGTCCTTCCTGAATTTTTTGGAACAGTATTGTATCCACAAATTGAATATTTCGTTCATCAGATGGTTATCTCCCGCTCGGAACACCACTTCAATGTTACTTACAACAATGCTTTGAAGAAGATCAAATCAATAGACGGCGAACGTAATTTGTCAGACGAAGAGAAAATTCATCAATTCGCTTCAGAAAAAAACACTTACGCTGAATATTTACTTAGGAAAATTCCTGGAATCAGAGACTACAGAGGATCAACGTCAGCAGAGCAAAATCATTCGAGCATTTTGTGCCACTTGAATCATGGGCACACAAAAACGAACAAGTATTGCGAAAGTGTGATGACCCTATTCAAAGATTTGTCTCAAAGACAAATCAAATTTTGTAATCTTACCAATCAAATTTTATTTGCTCAAGATTTGAAAATGAAAACAGAAATCAATCAACTAGAAGAAAAGCCAATGACTTCAACAAATGCCTCTCTTTTGAATGCAGCAAGAAAGTTAAGCCATGATGACTACAGCCGATTCAAGAGATGCCAAAGAATTTCCGATGAGGAACTACAAATGGACGTGGTGAATAATCCTGGTCATTCCTTTCACATCATGATTCAAAACGTAGCACATCCATCGCAGGATGTCAAGATTTTCACAAGTTTCGAAGATACTCAGCAGCATTGTGGTTGTGACATTTGTGTCCCACATGAATGCCAATGTCATTATCTCATCAAGTTGCATGGAGGATTCAAGTTGAGTCTTCATCAGCGAAGACATATGAGACGTACCAAACAAAAAGGTTCTTTGAATGGTTTAGTCGAAGAGAAGTCTACAGACAATATGTGTTTCGAAGAAGATATTGCTGAAGACGATGATGATGGCATGGTTGTTGCAACCGAACAAGCTGAAGTCAACCAGTCTCTCAACGAAGAAACAGAAATTCGTGAGTTGAACACACAGGTGAAGCCACTGGACAAACACAAACTGCAAGAAATATTTGGTAGTATCCATGCCTATTACTCAAAGTGCAAAGAATCCGTGAAATTTGTTGTTGGTGGTATGGCTGTTAGCATGCAAAATTTAGTTCTTTGTGGAACAAAAGATGGATCGGAAATCAATGTGCCTGAAAAAGAAACACAAAACTATGAAAAGATGCGCGACATCACATCTAATTTAGTTCGGCAATATCAATCAGCTTTTCTTCCTTCCAAAAATGCATTCATCTCATCAAATATCAACGTAAAACAACCATCTCAATCAAACATTCTCAAAGTAACAAAAAAAGAATGAAACCAAGACGGGAACTACAATCAGAACTTGGTCCAAAGCAAAAGAAAGCTAAAATTCAAAAGATGGGTATCCCAATGCTTAATGAAATTGAAGAGCTGACTGTCCATGAGAATACAAAGGCATTGCTTTCAAAATGTGGATTTTGTAATGAACGTGCAAAACACACAGTCAGTACTTGTCCACAGAGAAAATCACTCATGCAAAAGGGGGCAGAATACAATGTTGCTGACTCTGTGTGGAAAAAGAGTTTGATAATCCGGATTGAAACATGCATGCCTGTTCTCCCGCTTCCACAAAACCAAGAAGTGGTAGGTACTCTCACAACAACACTTGAAAAATCACACTTTGTAATATTGGAAGTCTACGCACCCACTTCAGCAAAGGGGAATTCGTCCATCAACAAACTGAATTTCAAGGTTCATTTCGTTTCAGGTCATGGACGATTGTCAACACCTCCGATTGTGATTAGTGGTATGGCTATGATGCAACTGCTATCCCGCACTGGAAAACAAAGCAAATTTGTATATGACACTACCATTCACCAACAAACAAATGTGTCAGATCTGCAATCGCTATCTCAAGAGTATTAATCAATGCATATTCGATATGAATCACTTACATATTAATAAAATTAAGATGACCTAAATAACCACGTTTTCATTGAAATGTAAATATCCATCTTCCCCCCATGATAAATAGCAATTTGGATCATACTTATCCAAAAAGATTGTAACATATTTGCTACCATCAAATCGAACTAACTTCCAATTTGCAGTGCCGTGCCCATTGATCTTGTAGAACGGTTGTAAATCTTTCTCGGGATAAGTCAGAGTACCTCCAAAGTATTTCGTAGAGCAAGAACTGATTGCCCCCCCTTCATATTTGGGCAAACATAGGAAATAATCTTTCCGCTTGGGATATCTTTTGATGTAGCACATCACATTTTCTACAATGTTGAGAGTGACATTTAGATTGAAAACATTGCAGAGTCGAAATAGAAGATCACCCGAGGCTTCAACAATATTTGTTGTTCGTTTGGTCCAACCCATATCTTCATTCAGAAATTTTTTTACTTTTCCTCCAAAGTGCAGAGGGACATAAACCAGAAAGTCATGATCCAAAATATGCATGGCAGATAGTAATGTAACAAAGGCAACAGCACGGACAGATCCCAATCCATCAAATGATTCTAATTTTTTGATCATGCTGCTGCAGACAGAAACTCGTTGAGTCATTCCTTCTTTAGTGCGTTTGCTAGATTTGCATGATCTCATTTTGCAATTGTGAACGTTGATCCAACCCTGAATGTCATCAACAATATCCTCCCCCTCAGTCTCAAAATATAGTTTGTTATTGGACGGACCGAACCGGGGACCAGCTCCACTACCCACATCTGTATTCTCTAGGGACCTCTCTTTGAGCAAACAGCATATTTCTGCCAACTGAGTATAAATGCAGCGGCAAACATCATAGCTCTCCATGAGGATAGTCAGTGACTGACAAACAAGCATCGAGTGATTGCATTGATCAGCAACAAAAACAAAACCCTTAATACAATCTCGTTTGGATAGGGATTTAAGTTGAGCAAAAGTAATAAATTGATGTATTATACAAGACAAAAAACCCTGAATAAATATTAACGCATTGTTGTTAGATTGCAATTAGTAACGATACAAGGTATTGTTTCAATCAACAGACTCACCATTTTATCACTATGTTCAATGAATTTGCAAGCAAAACCATCAAACCCAGTCTCAGGATCAAGTTTTTGCAGCTGACCCATAAGTTTGTCTCTAGATTCTTTTCTGAAGCATCTTTTTGTGTAGCAAAGTTCCATGTTCTCGAAGGCTTCAATCAACAACTGTGGGCCTTTAACGTTTTGAGGATAGCTCTCGATGAAATGTTTCTTTCTTCGGTCATAGTCATTGTGGCTTTCAACAACTTGTCAATTGTAAAGCAGAGCAGAGCAGTAAACAGAATCAGATGTATATCCAACCTTAGTTAGCTCGCTATTAGTTTCTGTGTCCAGCAGTGTTCTCTTTACTCTAACACTTCCAGACAAAGTGAAATCCCTCTTGCTTCCATTCTTTCCGTCACAGTGAGCCTTTAGTAGCTGAGCAGAAAGAATGATAGATGTTGCATCCCACAGGGAAATGGCTTGTTTCACTTCGAGTTGTTCCCGCCATTCATCCTGCAATTGGATGTGTTCTACAGTGCGATCGATCACGTCATAGAAAGGAGTTCCGTCCAAGAATTCGGATGATGCAAAGACAATGTATTCCCCAAGTGCTTTCATCGCTCCACGCTTAGCAAACTTCGGTGATTGGATTAACTGTATGTCAACCATACCAAAATGATTTTTATGCTGATACCTATTAGCATCAGTCTTATGTAATCCAAAGTTGCAACGGAACTGATTACGTTTACTACCACTAACTGGACACTTCAACAAAGCAGACAGAAGCAAATCGTTTAGTGTCTTGTTTTGATTGAACAGATCAATCCATTCAAATATCAAGTACTCACTTTAATTACATGAGGAAGCATTTTTACAAACAAATTGGTCAACAGTTTTACCATTTTGGCTTGCTTTGGAGTATAAGATGATTCACTTGGTGGGAGGTTCTGCACAAATGGAAATATTCTACCATTTGTCAGTTCCTTTGTATGAGGACCATGATGCACAACTGGAATCCTCAAAAAAGCCATAATCTCCATGAATAAATTTATGGAAAGTATGCACAAAGTAAAGTGAGTATCGTTCCTAAGTCCCTCTCCGATATAAATTTGTCCATTGATACACCTATCCAGCCTTTCACAAAATACATTTGCACTCTTGATGTCGCTCACAATTGCATCTCTGAAAACACTCGTTAATATTTGATTAGAACTAGTGCCATGAATGGCAAAGTATTTCCATATGGCAGTTGGCATTTTGATAGCAAAAAGAGCCTGACCCTCCAAGTCTAAAACAAAAAAAAATGTTTAATATGAGATTAAAGCAGTGATAATAGAATGGGAAAACATATAAAAATATTCTTACCTAGCTGTTCGGGAAACTTAAACTGTATCTCATCAATCCACAAATAAGACTCATTGTTTGTTGGTCGATGGTCATCGTTGGTGTACAATCCATCCTCTATTCTCAACTGCAGTACTTCTGACACTGATGCCCCCACTGCTGTAATTTGTTTCTTTGCACTTTTCTTTCTGGTTGGTCTTGCAGAGTTAGCGTTTGATGATTTTGATGTTAGCTTTGATGTACTTTGTTTCTGTGGACCGTAGTAGCCATATTGCTTCGGTCCAAATGTTCCAGCTGATTTCTTGTTTGGTAGGTATTCTTCATCAGAGTCATCTGCAAGTGGTTTATGATCAACACTTAAGTCAAGAAGCTGATTCTCCAACTCATCCACGTCAATCGGGTGGTCAGCATCCCCTTGCAAAAACGTTAAATCAATGGTATTGTTTGCAATATTGCGCATGTTCCGCAATGTGTGACGAGCATGTCTCTGACTCCTTTCCACATTTCGCTGTAGCCTGATGTCACCACGGCTTTGAGAATTAGGAACACGATTGGTTCTGGGCCTATTTATGCATTGAGAGACATAAGATGAGATATTACTTTTTGAACAATGAAATATGACCAAAAAATTAGAACTCACTCAAAGCTATGCAAATATCTATGCATTCTGCCCTTCTTATCAATCAACCTTTCTATTTTATCCATCACTATTTCTCGTTCTGCCACCATGCCATCACTCAGTTCAGTCCTAGATCTTCCTTTCTTTTGGAAAAAAAGAATTGAATCAGTCAAATGCCCAATGAATTTTTGGGAGGAACTAATTTTGTCGCATAAGCCATAATAGAATTGTCGGACAGTGTACCGCCTGTACTTCTCTGTCCTGTCAGTTGCTGTTTGATGCTTCCTGTTCTTTTTTAAGTACTTGATCCATGCAAGCTCAGTACCAAGTGGGATGAGATACCGAGTTGCTGAATTATTGTTGACTAAAACAGCTGCTGAACGGTTGGAGGCGTTCTGATGCTTTGCCTTGCGCTGATTCTTCGCTCTCCCACCCTTCTTCCCCATCAACTTTTTTGTTTTTGTAACTGCCATGTTTAGAAATCTGCGGATTTAAAGCCAAGCTTGTACTGACAGAGATCCGCCGGATGTTTCGTAGACTGCGAACAAGCGGAACGCTCGATTCAGCAGCAGACTTCCGGAGTTCTGTTCTCCAAAGCAAGAGCAGACTGTGTCAATCACAACAGGAAGAGACAAATTGGATCGTGCCGTTCAATTTCTGTAAATTTGAGACAATTTTTAAATACAAAATATGTCAGGTTTCAAAGCAAAAGTCAAAAATGAAAAATGGGCAGAGGTTCCCCCCTTACCTACGGTGGGGTGGTTTTAAGGACTGTATCCTGTCCGCTTTTTAGAGAGTGGTCCGCTCTTTTAATCAAGCCAATTGGCAAGAAGTTTCAGTCAAAACAAAAATCTAGCAGTAGCCACGTCAACAAGCAACAACCAGCCAAAATTTGTCGAGTGAAATTGAAATGGAATCAAAAATTGAAATGTTAGATATTGCCAGAAAATAAAAAGTTAATTGGAAAAAAATTAACTCACTATAAACACAGCACCGGCGGTAAAAGGACAGCACCAGAAGTGAAAATGCCGCCAGTGGAAGAAATAGGGATGGCAGTGGCACCCTGGCGGTGGAGGCGGTGCCGTAGGCAGCAGTATGACAATGGCGCTGTTCGACGATGGTGGTGGCGGTCCGTACAACTATGCAGGCGGTACAAAAATAAAAGTGCAGTGATCGTACGATGGCGCTGGCGGTGGCACTGTACGACGATGATGGCTGCTCTGTTCAACGATTGCAGCGCGAACAATAACAGAGAGTGGTGCCGGCAACGATGCCGGTGGTACGACGGTGCCGGTGGTACGACGGTGCCGGTGGTACGACGGTGCCGGTGGTACGACAGTGACGGCCCTGGCAGTGGCCGTACGGTGTGATGACGGCGCCAGCGATGGCTGTACGGTGTGACGACGGCGCCGGCGATGGCTGTACAACGGTGGAGTACGACGATGACGGCGCCGGCGATGGCTGTACGACGGTGACGGCGCCGGCGATGTACGACAATGACGGCGCCGGCGGTTGCTAATTACAGCGACGGCGTGATGGAGAGGAGACGGCGGCGATGTCTGGTGCCGCGTGTGTAGGCGGGGGGGGGCGTATTATAGCACTGGTACAACGATGACGGCGCCGGCGATGGCCGTACGACGGTGACGGCGCCGGCGATGTACGACGATGACGGCGCCGGCGGTTGCTGGCGACGGCGGTTGCCGTGATGGAGAGGAGACGGCGGCAACGTCCGGTGCGGCGTGTGTAGGCGGGGGGGGGCGTATTATAGCACTGGTGTCATTGGTGACATCAAGATATGGGGGGGGGGGATTGATTGACTAGACGGCCGCGGCGGTGGAAATGATGCCGCCACACGGAGCTGATGACGGTGATGGCCGTGCTGTGGTGGTGCGGATGGCAGCGGTGGTGGAGGCGTAAGCGGACGACAACGGCGTTCGGTTTGGTGGAGGCGAGGCGGCTGGTTTGGGATTGGGTGGTGATTGCCATGGCTATGGCAGGCTACAAAAATAATAGGACTGGGTACTAGGTAGTACCAAAACTTATTTTTTATTTTAGAGATGTAATAAATATCCAAATTTATTATTTTTTATTATTTTGGCGAAAAATTTGGATTTGTCCCGCAGATTGTCCCGGAGGATTCAGTCCCGGAGGATCAGACCGTCTCTTCCTTGAATGTTGTATTTCTTATTATAGTGTCATTTTCTTGTCATTAAGAATGGCACATATTACATCATTATTTAATAACGATTTGTTATTAGTTCTAAGTACTTATGTGCCATTCTCAAGGGCGAGTATTATTATTTTATACTACTCGTAAGTACTCGTATTATTATTACTTATAATGTACAATAAGCAACCAAGACAACAATAACTGTAATAGTCTTGTATTGCTACGACAACTTCAATTTTTAATGTCCTCCAGGGACCAGTGGCGAAACAAATTGGCCCAATCAATTTAGATGGTCATGAAACTCACATACAAAGCAGCAACATCTAAAATCAACCAGAAGAATGTAAAAAATGACTCCATTCAAACTAGAAAGTGTCAATATTTCATGTATGGCCTGTCCAAACAAAACCTGTCACTATCAACCCCAACTACTGAAAAGATCAAATTAGCAGACTATACGTTAAAAATCTATTTTTCTGCTCTTTTCAATGGTGATACCCAAGATGATGATGGAGAAAGTGCCGCTCACCAAAAAATTAATGAAATCTCTTGCCAATTAAGTTTGGATATGCAATTACAGTGTTGATGTAATTGATAAACTAGTGCTGCTTGCAGGAGATAACAGAGCCACAGTGGTGCAGTTAGTAGCATGAGTGGGCTTGATCTGCTGATGCGTCAAAGATTGTGGGTTCAATTCAGACTGATGGGCTGACAGGAAGACGATACAGTAAGAGGATGTCTGCGAAATGGATGTAAATTATTATTTATGTAGGAATAGATACAAACTTTCCTCTGATGTATGCAGTATTCCAGATCCTGCTGGATCCTGCTGGAGCATCTATTGCAACACAAAATTCTTTTTTGCCTTGTTCATCTTGATGAGTGACAAGAGTGGGTGCTCTAGTAGGAGTATAAAATATTGCCAGAAAACTTCTAAGACTGTTGTCTTGCTTATAAGAGTATGTTTTTCACTGGTTATGGGCCACTGTCTGCTGGGGAATATTAGAACAAGCCTTATATTAAAAAAATGATTTTTTATGTAGCTCCTCTATCTATGTATATATACCCTACTTCAACCCAAGTCAAATATCAAGTTCTAGATTTTGAATTAATAATCATTGCTTATTGACTGAATGTCATTTTTTTGAAAGAGTTAAAATTAGTACTGAAAATTGAAAAATATGAATATTAGACATTCCTTTTAAGGGATGCTTTTTGTTTTCTATCTGGCTCTTCAAATAATGTTTTTTTTCAAGTTAGTACTACTAGCAATAGTTTAGTCAAATGACTTGTGGTTGGTCAAAAACAGAAGTGCAAAATATTGATTTTAGACTGAGATGTTAAGAACACAAGTCTGTTAGATGTCATGGCAATTTAACACTATTGCACAAGTATTTTTTTTACTATGTACTTATGATTAATAATGATAGTATTATTTTCATGCTATTCATTGGGTATGGTAAATAACAAATATAGTAGTACCTTAAGTAAAACTCACTTTGTCTCACACAAAACTGTGTTCTTTTTTAATTTTCTTGCAGACTTAAGTGCTGTGATTGTCAAATAATTTTCTCAGTATCCATTTTGGATTCTTCTCTTTATTAGAATTTCAATGGTGTATAATGGTATTGAAAAATCACACTTCTGCCAAAATGGTGACAAATGGTCTGTATTCATCATAAAAATGGTTTCTGCTAGAAACCGTGTAACAGAAAGTGACATCCAACAATGGATGATCACTTCCATGCTTGGTCCTGTCAAAAACAAATGACAAAACAGTCTAACAAGAGACTGCACCTGGAGCCTCCCAATCAACTAGGTAAAACAGCTTGCAATGGAGGATTTTCTTATTTTGAAGTATCTTCCTAGATATCTTTGTCACCCAAATATCATAGACTTTCTCCTTTGTGTTGGCATGACATTTCTTCCCTTGGTAGTTGACACAGATCATTTCAAAAGAAAATTAACTAACAATTTAGGTATATCTAACCATAGTTTCCATGATGGCATCATTCACCATTGCATCACATAGGAGTTGAGTTTTTCAAATGATATTAGCAGGTCTTAAGGAAACACATCATTTTGATGGCTTGCAGCATAAATGTTCAAAGTATTGAGAGGCATATTAAGGCAATAATTTTTGTAGGCATGCAGAATGTCTGCTTGGGGTTGTTTGACATGGAGAGATTATGCAAGATTATTCCCATGCAAATTTTAGACCTTCAATGTCACAGCCAAAGTCGGCTCTTGGTGTATCTGACATGGGCTGTCCTACTGAGGTAACATTTACCACAATCACTATTTTCTTCAGGTGATA
>JALLOT010005944.1:0-25114 GCA_036939595.1 Thalassiosira livingstoniorum
CAAGACTAGTTTTTTGAATTAATAAACTTTTTTTTTGATTCGTCGCTAAATATTTATTCGTAGGTTTCTTTTTCCGTGCTTCTAATAATTCTTCAATTCGTGGTAACCCTTGAACGATATCTCCTGTAATTTCTTTTTCAAAATTTAATAATCCGATTACTTCCCCTTTCTCAATAAATTCACCATTTTTGCAATATACATTATTTAATTCTTGTTCAAAGTAATCTTCCGTTATTGAATGAATACCAATTGATTTATTAAATGGATATTTTAAAAATTTTAAACCTGTTAAAGTAGGGTTGGAAAGGCTTTGTTTCTTAATATGATTTGAAGTTAATTGAGAATCTTTTATTAATAAAGGTAAACATTGTTTAATTTTTAGCTGAGTATTTTTAATATTTAAATTATTTATTTGATTAATATTTTCTTTTTCATTTGATCTCTCTTTATTATTTTTTATTAAAGAAAAATTTTTTAAAAATAATGGAATTGCAGAACTATAAAATTTACCGTTTTTTTTGATAAACATTTTTGAAAACTTAACCTTAAATCCATGTAATTTTTGATGAGGATCTAGCCGTTCTACTAAAGACCGTTTTGTAATATCATAATAGTTTAAAAATATATTACTTTTAATATTCGAAAGACTGTGATTTAAGAGAATCAATTTATATTGTAAATCACTTTTTTCTTTTGAATCATCCGTTTTACAATTCGGGAAAAAGTATGGGCGACCTTTTTGCACTGTTAAAAATTTCCCATTATCTATTAAAATTTTCCCTATTTTATTTACATTAATTTTATCTATTAAAAGGTCATCTACTGTTTTATTTTTTTCATTTTGTTTATTTATTGTTATGCAATCATGATTAGATATCAAGAAAATTTGTTTTTTATTTAAACGTTTTGATTTAAATTTAACTATTTCTAATGAATTTGGTATTATAGATTCTATATATCCTAATGTAGTATAAGAGTCGAGAAATTGTGTTGGTTCAATAAGTAAACAAGAATTTAAATCTTTGTATTTAAGATATGCTGGTAAATATTGGTTTAGAATAAATTTATCGGTAATTCTAAAATTTAACTGCTTTAGTTCCAAAGAATTACTTAAATCAAGTGTTATCTGATTTTGCAATGAATTTTTTGGTTTTAAATTTATTGTTTGAGATATTAAATCTAAACTATTAGCTGTTTTAATCTTTTGATTTGTTTTATATGGATAATTGATTTTATTTGTTATTGTAAAAATTGATTCTAAGTTAGAATTATTAGTAAAAATTGTTTTAAAATTTTTTTCTTTAGGTATTTCATAAATTTCAAAGGGCCGAATTAATAATTGATGATTATATTTATTAGACATATGTTCACAAACCGATGGTTGATTTATTTGAACATTATCGAAAAGGATTTCACCCGGATAATAAACATTTTTATCTAAATGTTCTAATTGTTTACCTTGATAAACAAATCCTGCTTTAATTGATATTTCTTCAATCAAATTATTTTTTTGAAAAATATTTATAATTCCTGCTGTTTTTGAAAAAATATTTGGGATTATTTCAAAATTTTTTGATATAAAATTTCCATTTTCTACTAATATAATATTTTTATTACAATTTAATTTATAAGTTTCTTCAGAAAGCCAGATTAAAGAGTTATGAAAAATTTTTTTCTTTATTTTCAATTTTAAAAATATACTTTCCATTTCCTGATAATTTAGAAAGTGTTGATAAAAAATAACCCCATTTTTCTTTAATTTAGTTTCAAAATTTTTTAAATAATTTTCATAATGCGTTCTACTAATTTTTTCATATTCTTCTCTACTTATTTCATATGGTATATTATAAGAAATTACATTATAAGATAGATTTTGTTTTTGTTTAAGTCGTTGATCATAATATCCTATTCCCCCTGTTAAAGTTTTAAAAGTATTGTTAAAAGAAGTTGCAAAGTGTTTGTACTTTTTACATTGTTTCCAATTTTTAGAATTAGAATTTTTTAAATTAAGTAAATATTTTATATTGTTGAAATTAAAGAGATAATTTTTATTATTTTTAGGTTTAACAATTTTTTGAAGATATGCTTTCTTTAAAAAGCAAGTCTCATTTTTTATTTGTATAATTTGTTTTAACAAATTATTTTTTAGATTAAGTTTGTTAATATGCCCACAATATTCATTTATTAATTTTGTTCTAAAAATATAACTATTTTTATTAATTTTGTGATCTGTATAAAAATTTAGAAAAGAATTACTTGGGGCTTGATAAACTTGCCCATATAAAATCCATAATAGCCTATTTTTAGTAATCAAATCTATGTTAGGTTTCAATTTTGGAATAAAAATTTCCCCTGCTGTATCACTTAATATTGGTTTTCGTTCTGTTAAAGTTTGCTTTTCTGTACTTATTAGTTCACCAATAATTGCTGATTTTTTAATATATTGATTACTCTTAACAAACAACATTGTATTTCGTAATAATTCAATTTGAATAATTTCTTGATTCAACTGTTGTGGAATTAATATTATTGAGCCTGAGTTTTTAGTAAGTAAAACATCGTCTCCTAGATTAGTTCGTAATATTGTAGTTTTTAAAATTTTAGAAAATTTTATAATCCCATCTTTTGGACTAATGATTTGCTGTTTTGCTTCAGAAGTAAAAATCCCTCCAGTGTGGAAAGTTCTCATTGTTAATTGTGTTCCTGGTTCTCCAATAGATTGCCCAGCTAAAATCCCTACAGCCTCACCTAAATCAACTAAATTTTGGTTTGATAAATCCCACCCATAACACATTTGACAAATGGAATGGTATAGACTACAAGTTAATGGTGATCGTATATGGAATTTTGCAACTTGTTTTCGTTGAAAAATTTCTAATAATTTTGAAGTTATTTGTGTATTAGCTAATGCAATTAATTTTGAAGTTTTTGAATCATAAACTGATTTTAATAATATTCGACCTATAATTTGTTCATCATTTAACTTATTTTGTAAATTAATTACAAATGAAGATGGTGTTAAACAATCTTTTTCTCTGATTATAATATCTTGTGCAATATCAATTAAACGTCGTGTTAAATATCCAGAATTTGCTGTTTTTAATGCTGTATCTACAATTCCCTTACGTGCACCATAACCTGACATTAAATAATCAGTAATTGTTAAACCTTCACGAAAGTTTTTTTTAATAGGCACACGCATAATTTCACCACTAGGGTCTGCCATAAGACCGCGCATTCCAACAAGTTGACGGACTTGTGATAAATTTCCTCTAGCTCCTGAAAAAGCCATTATATAAACTGAATTTAAAGGATCATAGGTTTTGAAATAAGAAACAACATTTTCTTTTAAAGATTCACTTGCTACACTCCAAGTATCAATAATTTTTTGAAAACGTTCTACATCTGTAATTTTTCCTTTTAAACAAATTTTTTCAGCATTTAAAATTTCTTTATTAGCTTTTTCAAGCATTTCATTTTTTGTAACAGGAACTTTTAAATCTTCAATACTAATTGATATTCCTGCTTGAGTTGCATACTTAAAGCCTAAATATTTTAATTCATCAGCTAATAAAGAAGCTTGCATTGAATCATATTTTGAAAAACTCCATGCTAATAATTTTTTTAATTGTTTTTTATTGATAAGTGTATTTTGATAAATATAATCTGTCATAATTTTTTTATTTACTTATATATTAAAAATCACAAAATTGAAAATTTTTATGGTTTAATTTTTAGCGTTNTGGATCAGAAGTTTCTCGAATTTTAATTAATAAAAAATTAAGACAAGCTTCTATGGAAAATGATGAAGCATGGCTCTTTAACCCTTATTCACCTGGAAAAATGGTACTTCTTGATGGAAGAACAGGTAAAGAATTTGATAATCCAATTACGGTAGGTAATGCATATATGTTAAAGTTAATTCATTTAGTTGATGATAAAATGCATTCTAGAGCAACTGGTCCATATTCATTAGTAACTCAACAACCATTAGGTGGAAAAGCGCAGCATGGTGGTCAAAGATTTGGAGAAATGGAAGTCTGGGCACTTGAAGGTTTTGGTGCAGCATTTACATTAAAAGAACTTTTAACAATCAAATCTGATGATATGCAAGGAAGAAATGAAACTTTAAACTCTATTATTAAAGGTCAACCAATACCAACTTCAGGTGTCCCTGAATCATTTAAAGTTTTAGTACAAGAATTACGTTCAATTGGATTAGACATGAGCACATATCGAATTGATAAGTTTAATTCTAATCAATCATATGAAGTTGAATTAAATTTAATAGAAAGATATAATCCCTTATTAAAAACGTTTTCTTCTACATCAAATATAACTAATATCTCATTTTAAAAACTTAATATGACACGCTCTGAAAAAGAATTTGATTATATAAAAATAAAATTAGCTTCTCCCATGAGAATATTACAATGGTCTCATCGAAAATTACCTAATGGACAATTTGTAGGAGAGGTTCAAAAATCAGAAACAATTAATTATCGTACATTTAAACCAGAAATGGATGGTTTATTTTGTGAAAGAATTTTTGGCCCAAGTAAAAGTTTAGAATGTGCATGTGGAAAATACAAAAGAGTTCGGTATGAAGGTTTAATATGTGAACGATGTGGAGTTGAATTAACAGAATCAAGAGTTCGTCGCCATAGAATGGGGCATATTAATTTAATTTATCCGGTTACTCATGTTTGGTATACAAATAGTCGCCCAAATTATATTGCTTTACTACTTGAAGTTGAACAATGTGAGAAAAGATTAGATACTGGATGGACAGAATTTGCTACCCCAAAAGAGCATAAAGAAAAAAATAACAAAGATAAACTTGAATACCCATTTTCAGATATTGAATGTCGTAGTTATCTTGGAAGTATAAAACCTATTTTAAATTGTAAAGAATTTCTAAAAGAAAAATCAAAAGCAAAAAAATCAAATATTGTAAACTCCTATGATGAAAGAATAAAAAGGATAAAATTAGCATCGATTGCTTATTTTATTGCAGAGGATGAAATAGCTTTTTATGGACTCCATTGGGATTTACAACAATATCGTCGGTGCCGGGAGCTAGGATTTACAGGTTATCCATTAAAACCCTATTCAAAATTTTTTAATCGACGGCGAAATACACCAAAATATTTATTAAGATCAACACCAAACTACTTAATTGGTGCAGTTTTAATTAAACAGGAATTGAAAAAACTAAATCTTGATCAAGAAATAATTAAAACACGAAATTTTATTCTTCTATGTAGTAAAGTACTGCATAAAGAACAACCATTTTATAATTTTTCACACTGGTCGAGAAAATGGGAATATCAACGAATTTATAAATTACGTGATCAATCCATTAAACGAATTCGTATTTTAGAAAATTTATTAACAACAGGAGCAAATCCAGCCTGGATGGTTATTACAATTCTACCTGTTATTCCACCAGCATTACGGCCTATGATTCAATTAGAAGGTGGGCGTTTTGCAACCTCTGATTTAAATGAATTATATAGAAGGATAATTACACGAAATAATCGTCTTCTTCGACTATTAGAAATTGATGCACCACAACTAATTATTCGAAACGAAAAACGAATGCTACAAGAAGCTGTCGATACACTAATTGATAATGGAAAACGAGGTAAAATTGCCTTAAGTGCAAATAATCGTCCATTAAAGTCTTTATCCGATATTATAAAAGGGAAACATGGACGTTTTCGCCAAAATTTACTAGGAAAACGAGTCGACTATTCAGGACGATCTGTAATTGTAGTAGGGCCAACGTTAAAATTAAACCAATGTGGCTTACCTTATGAAATGGCTATTGAATTATTTCAGCCATTTATAATTCGTGAATTAATTAATCAAGGATTAGCCAGCAATATGAAAGTTGCAAAAAATTTGCTCCAACAAAATGAACCAATAATAGATCCTGTACTTGAAAAAGTATTGTCCAATCACCCCATTTTTCTAAATCGAGCACCGACATTACATAGATTAGGAATACAAGCATTTGAACCTTTAATCGTTCAAGGACGTGCTATTAAACTTCATCCATTAGTTTGTTCTGCATTTAATGCCGATTTTGACGGAGATCAAATGGCAGTGCATGTTCCTCTTTCATTAGAAGCTCAAGCTGAATGCTATATGTTAATGTTAGCACCGTATAATTTTTTATCACCAGCAAATGGTGAGCCGATTATTATGCCAAGTCAAGATATGGTACTTGGATGTTATTATTTAACTGTAAATAATATTAATGGGTTAGCAGGCTCAAATCATTATTTTGCGGATTTAAATGACGTTATATTAGCATATAGTCAAAATCAAATTGAGATTCATACTTCAATTTGGATTCGATATAAACCTAAGATTGATAAACCTTCAAATTTAATAAAAATAATAAAGCTAAAAGATGAAAGCTATATTGAATATTATGAAAATATTCAATATAGCTTTCATCTTTTAGCTTTATTATTTTTATTAAATTTGAAGGTTTATCAATCTTAGGTTTATATCGAATCCAAATTGAAGTATGAATCTCAATTTGATTTTGACTATATGCTAATATAACGTCATTTAAATCCGCAAAATAATGATTTGAGCCTGCTAACCCATTAATATTATTTACAGTTAAATAATAACATCCAAGTACCATATCTTGACTTGGCATAATAATCGGCTCACCATTTGCTGGTGATAAAAAATTATACGGTGCTAACATTAACATATAGCATTCAGCTTGAGCTTCTAATGAAAGAGGAACATGCACTGCCATTTGATCTCCGTCAAAATCGGCATTAAATGCAGAACAAACTAATGGATGAAGTTTAATAGCACGTCCTTGAACGATTAAAGGTTCAAATGCTTGTATTCCTAATCTATGTAATGTCGGTGCTCGATTTAGAAAAATGGGGTGATTGGACAATACTTTTTCAAGTACAGGATCTATTATTGGTTCATTTTGTTGGAGCAAATTTTTTGCAACTTTCATATTGCTGGCTAATCCTTGATTAATTAATTCACGAATTATAAATGGCTGAAATAATTCAATAGCCATTTCATAAGGTAAGCCACATTGGTTTAATTTTAACGTTGGCCCTACTACAATTACAGATCGTCCTGAATAGTCGACTCGTTTTCCTAGTAAATTTTGGCGAAAACGTCCATGTTTCCCTTTTATAATATCGGATAAAGACTTTAATGGACGATTATTTGCACTTAAGGCAATTTTACCTCGTTTTCCATTATCAATTAGTGTATCGACAGCTTCTTGTAGCATTCGTTTTTCGTTTCGAATAATTAGTTGTGGTGCATCAATTTCTAATAGTCGAAGAAGACGATTATTTCGTGTAATTATCCTTCTATATAATTCATTTAAATCAGAGGTTGCAAAACGCCCACCTTCTAATTGAATCATAGGCCGTAATGCTGGTGGAATAACAGGTAGAATTGTAATAACCATCCAGGCTGGATTTGCTCCTGTTGTTAATAAATTTTCTAAAATACGAATTCGTTTAATGGATTGATCACGTAATTTATAAATTCGTTGATATTCCCATTTTCTCGACCAGTGTGAAAAATTATAAAATGGTTGTTCTTTATGCAGTACTTTACTACATAGAAGAATAAAATTTCGTGTTTTAATTATTTCTTGATCAAGATTTAGTTTTTTCAATTCCTGTTTAATTAAAACTGCACCAATTAAGTAGTTTGGTGTTGATCTTAATAAATATTTTGGTGTATTTCGCCGTCGATTAAAAAATTTTGAATAGGGTTTTAATGGATAACCTGTAAATCCTAGCTCCCGGCACCGACGATATTGTTGTAAATCCCAATGGAGTCCATAAAAAGCTATTTCATCCTCTGCAATAAAATAAGCAATCGATGCTAATTTTATCCTTTTTATTCTTTCATCATAGGAGTTTACAATATTTGATTTTTTTGCTTTTGATTTTTCTTTTAGAAATTCTTTACAATTTAAAATAGGTTTTATACTTCCAAGATAACTACGACATTCAATATCTGAAAATGGGTATTCAAGTTTATCTTTGTTATTTTTTTCTTTATGCTCTTTTGGGGTAGCAAATTCTGTCCATCCAGTATCTAATCTTTTCTCACATTGTTCAACTTCAAGTAGTAAAGCAATATAATTTGGGCGACTATTTGTATACCAAACATGAGTAACCGGATAAATTAAATTAATATGCCCCATTCTATGGCGACGAACTCTTGATTCTGTTAATTCAACTCCACATCGTTCACATATTAAACCTTCATACCGAACTCTTTTGTATTTTCCACATGCACATTCTAAACTTTTACTTGGGCCAAAAATTCTTTCACAAAATAAACCATCCATTTCTGGTTTAAATGTACGATAATTAATTGTTTCTGATTTTTGAACCTCTCCTACAAATTGTCCATTAGGTAATTTTCGATGAGACCATTGTAATATTCTCATGGGAGAAGCTAATTTTATTTTTATATAATCAAATTCTTTTTCAGAGCGTGTCATATTAAGTTTTTAAAATGAGATATTAGTTATATTTGATGTAGAAGAAAACGTTTTTAATAAGGGATTATATCTTTCTATTAAATTTAATTCAACTTCATATGATTGATTAGAATTAAACTTATCAATTCGATATGTGCTCATGTCTAATCCAATTGAACGTAATTCTTGTACTAAAACTTTAAATGATTCAGGGACACCTGAAGTTGGTATTGGTTGACCTTTAATAATAGAGTTTAAAGTTTCATTTCTTCCTTGCATATCATCAGATTTGATTGTTAAAAGTTCTTTTAATGTAAATGCTGCACCAAAACCTTCAAGTGCCCAGACTTCCATTTCTCCAAATCTTTGACCACCATGCTGCGCTTTTCCACCTAATGGTTGTTGAGTTACTAATGAATATGGACCAGTTGCTCTAGAATGCATTTTATCATCAACTAAATGAATTAACTTTAACATATATGCATTACCTACCGTAATTGGATTATCAAATTCTTTACCTGTTCTTCCATCAAGAAGTACCATTTTTCCAGGTGAATAAGGGTTAAAGAGCCATGCTTCATCATTTTCCATAGAAGCTTGTCTTAATTTTTTATTAATTAAAATTCGAGAAACTTCTGATCCATACATTTCATCAAATGGTAGAATTTTAAATCGTCGGTTTAATTTATGACCTGCTAACCCTAATAAACATTCATACAATTGTCCAACATTCATTCTTGAAGGAACTCCTAATGGGTTTAGGATAATGTCTATAGGTGTTCCATCAGAAAGAAATGGCATATCTTGACGTGGTAATATACGAGAAATAATTCCTTTATTCCCATGACGGCCAGCTATTTTATCACCTACTTGAATTTTTCGTATTTGTGCTATAAAAATTTGAATTTTTTCAAATTTATAAGCCAATTTTGTTCGTCGGTTAAAGGTTAAAGTCTCAATAACTCTTCCATATTCACCTTCTGGCATTCGAAAAGATGTATCTCGAACTCCTTTTGCCTTTGCTCCAAAAATTGCTCGAAGTAATTTTGATTCAGGTAATTGTTCAGAATCATCTTTTGGGATAATTTTTCCTACTAAAATATCTCCGGGTTTAACAAATGTTCCAATCATAACAATTCCATCTTCATTCAAGTTTTGAACATCAGAAATATTTAAATTTGGGATATTATTGGTTGTTTGTTCTGACATTTCAGCTGTTCGATCAATTTCAATTTCATATCTTTCAATATGAATTGATGTAAAAATGTCTTCATATACCAAACGTTCACTTATTAAAATTGCATCTTCAAAATTATATCCTTGCCATGGCATATACGCGACTAAAACATTTTGCCCTAATGAAAGTTCACTACTTATTATCCCTGGACCATCAGTTAACATTTGCCCAGATTTTATTTTTTCACCTTCCCAAACTATTGGTCTTTGGTTAATACAAGTTTCTTGATTTGATCGTTGATATTTTTGTAAATCATATTTGTATTGTCGCCCTGAATCTTCAAGAATAAGAATTTTATCAGCGGTTACAGAATTTACTATTCCCCCACGTTGAGCATTTATTACTAACCCCGAATCTAACGCAATTTGATTTTCTAACCCTGTACCAACAATAGGTTTTTGAGGTAATAATAATGGTACAGATTGTCTTTGCATATTAGAACCCATTAAAGCTCTATTAGCGTCATCATGTTCAAAAAATGGTATCAAAGATGCAGCTACTGAAACAACTTGAATTGGAGATACTGCAATAAAATCAACTTCACAAGGTGTAACAGTTAAAAAATCTTGTTTGTAACGTACTGGAATTAAATTCTTTGTTAAATAATTATTTTCATTAGTTGAAATATCTGCCGGCGCAATTTTATAATAATCTTCAATATCTGCGGTTAAATAAATAGGATTTCTATTTTTGATTACTTTTCCATTAAGAACTCGCCAAAATGGTGTTTCTAAAAATCCTGATTCATTCACTCTTGCACATGTTGTTAAGGAAGCAATTAAGCCAACATTTTGGCCTTCCGGTGTTTCAATTGGACAAATTCGTCCATAATGGCTTGGATGTATATCACGAACAGCAAAACTAATACGATCTCGATCAAATCCACCTGGTCCAAGACCACTTATTCGTCTTCTATGAGTTAATGATGATAATGGATTTGTTTGATCCATATATTGTGATAACTGACTGGATCCAAAAAATTCTCTAATAGTTGCTCCAATTATATTAAAACTCGATAATTGATTTGAATATGTTTTATTTGTTTGGCTACGCAATTTTCTTACTAATCTTTGAAATCCAATACGGAATAAATTCTGCAATAATTCTCCAACTGAACGAACCCGACGATTTTTTAAGTGATCAATATCATCACTAATTTGTTTAGAGGTTGATAATATTATTAATTGGTCAATAATTGCGTAAATGTCTTCATATGTAATTGTTATAGTTCGTTTTGAAAGCTTAAGATTTAATCGATCGTTTAATTTGATACGACCAATTTTTCCTAAACGATAATAAGAAGGATCAAAAATACGCGAAAATTCAGAAATATTTTTATAATAATTTTTATTTAAATTAAAACGTAAGAGTTTATTCGGTTGGTAAGTTAAATTAGTTAACAGAGGTTTATTAAAGTAAAAAAATTCAGAATTTTGTAAACTTTGACAAATTTCAAGATCGGTTATCCCCATTTCTTTTAATAAATGAATGATTGGCTTTTGTGTAACTTTATCAAGTTGAATAATAATTTCATCTTCTTGGTTTTTAATAGGATATTTTGAACTATTAATTTTTGTATTTTTTTGAAATCCAAATCGAATCCATGCACCATATTCTGGTATTAATGTTGCTGTATATAATTCTTTTTCTTCATATTTCTTTTTGTAAATATCTTTTATGGAATGGTCATCTTTATATTGTATAATTTTTGATTTTGTCTTTAAATATTTAGTTTTATTTTTAAATATGGTTGCTTGTGATTTATTTCTTTTTTTATCTCTTTCTTTTTTTGTAACAATATACTTAAATTTAATAAGTTCCTTAAAACTATTAGTAAAATAAAGATTTGATTGAGAATCATTAGTTGTAATAACTAGATTAATTTTTAGTTTAAGGTTTTGATTTAAAAAATCAAAATTATTTATTAAGTTAAATTCATTTAAATCGCGAAGTAAAAAAACAAGTACTTGTTTGTTTAAATTTAAATTAAACACTGTTATTAACTTTTCAAATAGTTGATCATATAGGGNAAACAAGTACTTGTTTGTTTAAATTTAAATTAAACACTGTTATTAACTTTTCAAATAGTTGATCATATAGGGTTTGAATTTGATTTGAATTTTCTTTTAAAATTTTATATTTCACAATTACTTTAATGAATAAATTAAAATAATTTAGAAGTAAAAAAATTAACTGTTTATCATTTGTTATTCTAAATTTTTTATTATAGGTTAACCATTTTAAAAAAATTTTAACTCGTTTTATTTTTTGAGATAAATTTTTAGTTTTAAATAAACTTTTATATATTTTAAAATGTTCAGTAAATGAAGAACCTAGAATAATTTCCTCATTTTTTATTTGATTTAAAGAATAATTACTAAGAGATTGTCCTTCCCAATTCCAATGTTCTTCCTTTTTAATAAATTGAATTTTTTTCTTTTTATCATTAATTAGTTTTTTTTTAATTGTTGGGTTTAGAAAAGATAATCGATTTTCTGCAGGTAAAATTTCACTTGGTGGTATAAAATTCTTTAATTTACTAATTTCGCTGGGAATTATCCTTTTTATTTTGTTCTTCTTTTTTTGATGTTTATTTTTTTCAAAATAAACACCAGGACTACGAATAATTTGACTTACAATAACCCGTTCACACCCGTTAATAACAAAAGTAGCATAACTTGTCATTAAAGGTAAGTTAATAATAGGAAATCTATTATGATATTTTATAGCATTCGTTTTTTTATTTCGAACTTCTATTGGGATAACAAGTTGTGCAGAATAATTGGCCGTATATTTTTTTGCTCGAATGATATTATAGACTGGTTTTACTAAACTATATTCTTGTCCAAATAACACATATTCTGTATTTTGACTAAAATCATAAATTCTAGAAAATGTATTTAATTCTTGATTTAATCCTTGAGTAATAAACCAGCAAAAACTTACTCGTTGCATCTCAATAAAATCAGGTAGAGCAGTTGTATAATTCATCATATATTCATTTAAAAGTTTTTATTCCGTTATTTTATTAAATCTAAAAATTAAGTTATTATATTGAATTTAATAAATATCAAATATAAAAAATAATTTAATATTTCAAGTTCTTTATTTTGTCTTTCTTAGTTTAAAAATAGTTAATAAACTATTAGTCGTCTAAATTTTAAAGATTTTCTAATATATTTGATTAAATTTATTATTTTTTGAATAATAAACTCTTTTAACAAAGAAATTAATTAGACTTAAAAATTTTTATATTGGTGGTATTTAGTTTTTTATTAAATTATAGTTAAGAGTATTTAAGAGAAAATAATTTATAGGGTTTGTAAATATTTGTTTAATTTGCTTTCTTATATTTACTGGAGAAAGGTTAATTTGAATAATTAATAAAAAATATTTAAATTAAAAAATTTTAAGTTAAATAAATTTTATTAATAAAATAGGTTATAGATAGTATATATTTTTTAATTTTTTTAAATTATACCGTTTTTAGTAAAGCTGCTAATTTTGCTTTTTTTCGTGCAGCTTTATTTTTATGATAGACATTTTTTTTCGAACCTTTATCAATTAAACTGTAAAGTGAATTTAATGCAATTTGTACTTTTTCTTTATCACTAATATTTTGTGAAGTTTTATAGATTTCTAAATCTTTTAAAAACCGTTTTGTCAATGTTTTAACTGAACTTTTATAGAAACGGTTTTGTAGATTATTTCGTTTAGTTATTACTATACGTTTTTTTGCGGATTTGTTATTAGCCATAAATGGAATTTATATGTTAATATTTATCTTATATTTAATTCTATATTTTTGTTTAGTAGAATATAATACATTTAAGAAAAAATTGAAAGTTTTTATTGAAAATATTTTTATATTTTTAACATTATTAGAAATAAAATATTAAACTCTTGATAAGATAGAAATATTCAGGCAATATAGTATATTAAAAATACTATTAAAAATTCATTACATTATATAAATTTGTATGGCAAAAAATAAAGGTGTTAGAATATTAATTACTTTAGAATGTACCGAGTGTAGAACTAACTTAAATAAACGTTCAAATGGTGTTTCACGTTATTTAACACAAAAAAATCGTAGAAATAATCCTCAACGAATGGAACTTAAAAAATATTGTCCACATTGTAATAAACCAACTATTCATAAAGAAATAAAATAAAATTATGTTACCACAAAAACAAAAATTATCGCCAATTGGAATTAATCAAAAAATTGATTATAAAGATATTGATCTTTTAAAGCTATTTATTACAGACCAAGGGAAAATTATACCACGTCGTGCTACAGGTGTAACAGTTCAACAACAACGTCAAATTGCAAAAGCTATTAAACGAGCAAGAATTTTATCATTATTGCCATTTGTTGCTTCTAATGAACTTTAAATTTTTAAAAAATTAAAGTTTATGAAAATGACGTAAGGAGGAATTTTAGCTTATGGGAGTAAGAAATTTTATTGATCGTGTATTTACAGTCATTTCAGATCTTATTTTAAAACTTTTACCAGCGAGTAAACAAGAAAAACAGGCTTTCGCGTATTATAAAGCTGGTATGGCTGCACAAGCTGAAGGGGATTATGCTGAAGCTTTAGAAAATTATTATGAGTCATTGTATTTAGACGAGGATCAATATGATAGAAGTTATACGCTTTATAATATTGGATTAATTTATGCTAAAAATGAAAATTATCCACGTGCATTAGAATATTATCACCAAGCTGTATCTTTAAATTCAAATTTACCGCAAGCTTTAAATAACATTGCTGCAATTTACCATCGACAAGGTTTATTAGCATTAGAAATGGCCTCGCAAGATTATGATTCAGAAATGGAAATCTCTGAAGAATATGAATATATTGAATTAGCAAAAGGTTTGTTTGATAAAGCAGCAGAATATTGGTATCAAGCTCTTAAATTAGCACCTGACAATTACCCAAGAGCACGAAATTGGTTAAGAATAACTGGTCGAACTAAATCTTTAGATGCTTTTTAAGGAAAAATAGGTATTTAAAATCGAAAACATTTTAGTCAAAAAGTAATATTAGTTTGGTATATAATAATATTCAGTTAGTAATATAATGCAGGAGATTTTAGTAAAATTTACTAACTCCGAAGAAAAAGAAAGTTTAGAAAGTTAACTTCTTCGACATTTTATCGAATATTTTAAAATAGAAATGGTAGAAACTACAAATAAAGGTTACGTTTGTCAAATTATTGGTCCGGTATTAGATATTGAATTTCCATCTGGAAATTTACCACCAATTTATAGTGCAATTAAAATCGAGACTGCAGATGGAATAGGAAATATTGTTGAAGTTCAACAATTATTAGGNGCAATTAAAATCGAGACTGCAGATGGAATAGGAAATATTGTTGAAGTTCAACAATTATTAGGTGATAATAAAGTACGTGCTGTATCGATGCGTTCAACAGATGGTTTACAACGTGGTGTTGAAGCTGTTGATTTAGGTGCTCCAATTAGTGTACCGGTTGGTACTCCAACATTAGGACGAATTTTTAATGTAATTGGAGAGCCTGTAGATGAACAAGGTGATGTTGCTTTAGATGAAACCCTACCGATTCATAGAGAGGCTCCTGCCTTTACAGAATTAGAAACAAAACCCTCAATTTTTGAAACTGGTATTAAAGTTGTAGATTTATTAGCACCATATCGTCGTGGTGGTAAAATTGGTTTATTTGGTGGTGCTGGTGTAGGTAAAACTGTATTAATTATGGAATTAATTAATAATATTGCTAAAGCACATGGTGGAGTATCAGTATTTGGTGGTGTAGGGGAACGTACACGCGAAGGTAATGATTTATATGAAGAAATGAAAGAATCAGGAGTAATTAATTCAAAAAATTTCTCTGAATCTAAAGTAGCTTTAGTTTATGGGCAAATGAATGAACCTCCAGGAGCTCGTATGCGTGTAGGTTTAACTGCTTTAACAATGGCTGAATATTTCCGAGATGTAAATAAACAAGATGTTTTATTATTTATTGATAACATTTTCCGTTTTACACAAGCTGGTTCTGAGGTATCTGCATTATTAGGCCGTATGCCATCAGCAGTAGGTTATCAACCTACTTTAGCAACAGAAATGGGTGCGTTACAAGAACGTATTACGTCAACAACTCAAGGGTCAATTACTTNAACCTACTTTAGCAACAGAAATGGGTGCGTTACAAGAACGTATTACGTCAACAACTCAAGGGTCAATTACTTCAATTCAAGCAGTTTATGTACCAGCTGATGATTTAACAGATCCTGCTCCAGCTACAACATTTGCTCATTTAGATGCAACAACAGTATTATCACGTAATTTAGCTGCAAAAGGTATTTATCCAGCTGTAGATCCATTAGATTCAACTTCTACAATGTTACAACCTGGTATTGTAAGTGAAGAACATTATGAAGTTGCAGAAAATGTAAAAGAAACATTACAACGATACAAAGAATTACAAGACATTATTGCAATTTTAGGTATTGATGAATTGTCAGAAGAAGATCGTTTAGTTGTTGCTCGTGCTCGTAAAGTGGAAAGATTCTTATCACAACCTTTCTTTGTAGCTGAAATCTTTACTGGTTCACCAGGTAAATATGTAAGTTTAGAAGAGACAATTAAAGGATTTACAATGATTTTAGGTGGTGATTTAGATGATTTACCAGAACAGTCATTCTATCTTGTAGGAAATATTGACGAAGCAATTGCAAAAGCAGAAACTCTAAAATAAGGAGTAATTAAATATGGTTATGAACATTCGAGTTCTAACTCCAGATAGAGTTATTTGTTCTACAACAGCAGATGAAGTTATTTTACCTGGCTTAACGGGTCAAGTTGGGGTATTAGATGGACATGCAACTTTAATAACTGCTTTAGATACTGGTTTACTTAGAATTAAACTAGCTGATAAATGGACTCCCATTATTTTATGTGGGGGTTTAGCCGAAATTGATCGTAATCGGGTTACTGTTCTAGTAAATGACGTCGAAGAACTTGTTACTGTAGAATTAAATGAAGCTACTAAAGAGTTAGAAAAAGCTACATCAGCAATTGAAAATGCTGAAACAAGTAAGGCAAGACTTGATGCTTCAGTTGAATTAAAAAAAGCTACAGCACGTCTTGAAGGTATAAATTATTTATCTTAAGATTAATTAATCAACAAAATAATAGTATTTTGTTGATTAAAAATCTTATTTTGATATATTTGAGTTAAAAATAAAACACCATATTTTTACTTAACAGATACACTAAAAAAAAGATCTACAAATTAACTTTATGGTCACAAACTTGAATTTTAACTTTACAAATAATGAAACAGTAAGTTTAGAATTACCGTTTTCAGAACATATTGAAGAACTTCGACAAAGGTTATTTCATATATTTTGGATAATTTTACTTTTAACTTGTGTAGCTTTTATTGAAGTTAAACTTTTAGTTAAAATATTGGAACTCCCAGTTGATAATGTAAAGTTTTTTCAATTATCACCAGGTGAATATTTTGTTTCAACCGTAAAAATATCTTTTTATACTGGTTTACTTTTTGGAAGTCCTTTTGCAATAAGTCAAATAATATTATTTTTATTACCAGGTTTAACTAAAAAGGAAACAAAAATTATTTTACCCCTATTATTGAGTTCTCTATGTTTATTTGGATTAGGGTTACTTTTTTCTTACTATGCTTTAATTCCAGCAGCTTTAAATTTTTTTTTAAATTATAGTGATGAAGTGATTGAGCCACTTTGGTCATTTGATCAATATTTTGAATTTATACTTGTACTTTTTTATAGTACGGGTTTAGCTTTTCAAATCCCTATAATACAAATTTTATTAGGCTTATTAAATTTTGTATCGGCTCAACAAATGTTAGGTGCGTGGCGATATGTAATCCTTGTTTCAACAATTATTGGAGCAGTTTTAACCCCTTCTACTGATCCTCTTACACAATTATTGCTTTCGTTTGCAATACTATTATTATATTTTTCAGGAGTAGGTATCCTGTTTTTAATAAAAAATTAATTTATATAAATCTATACTTAAAAAGTATTAATTGCATGGCAACTAACAAGTTTTTTAAAAGTCTTTTATCTACTTTAACGATTGCTATAACTTTATTTGGTTTTTGTGCTGAAAAATCTTTTGCATATCCTGTATTTGCTCAACAAGGGTATTCAAATCCACGTGCAGCAAATGGTAAATTAGCATGTGCTAATTGTCATTTAAATCAAAAAGCTATTGAAATTGAAGCACCACAAGGTGTTCTTCCTAATTCTGTGTTTGAAATTGAAATAAAAGTTCCATACGATACTAATCGTCAACAAATTAGTGCTGATGGTAAACCTGCCGATTTAAATGTAGGTGGAATTCTTATTTTACCTAAAGGATTTAAATTAGCATCTAAAAATCAAATTTCTGCTGAAGTTAAAGCAAAAAATAAGGGTGTATTTATTTCGCCTTATAGCACAGAATTTGACAATATTTTAATTGTAGGTCCAATTGCAGGTAAAACACATCAAGAACTTATATTTCCTGTTGTTGCACCTGATCCAGATAAAGATTCAGATGTTAAATATTTAACATACCCATTTTATGCTGGCGGTAATCGTGGACGAGGTCAAGTTTATCCAACAGGTGAAAAAAGTAACATAAAT
Organism: Thalassiosira livingstoniorum; assembly: GCA_036939595.1. Classification (NCBI taxonomy): domain Eukaryota; phylum Bacillariophyta; class Thalassiosirophyceae; order Thalassiosirales; family Thalassiosiraceae; genus Thalassiosira; species Thalassiosira livingstoniorum. Next base: position 18,406 of record JALLOT010005944.1, read on the forward strand.
AGTTTTGGAGCAACACAAGCTGGTCAAATTACAGAAATTGTGTCGACTGAAAAAGGTGAATCTAAAATTACAATTGTTAACGCAAACGGAACAACTACTTCACAGCTTCTTTCACCAGGTTTAAAATTACTTGTAAAACAAGGTGATATAGTAAAAGAAGATCAACCATTGAATATTGATCCAAATGTTGGTGGTTTTGGTCAAGAAGAATCAGAAATTGTATTACAAAGTTCATCACGAATTATTGGGTATTTAGCATTCTGCTTCTTCTTATTGTTAACTCAAATTCTTTTAATTCTTAAGAAAAAACAATATGAAAAAGTTCAAGCTGCTGAGCTTAATTTCTAATAAATTTTAGGAATGACAATGTCATTCCTAAAATTTATTAGAAATTACATGTTAGAATTATTATTTTTTATCTTAGATTATTAATAAAAAGTTTAAATATTTCATTTTTTAATTAATTATCCAATTATCTTTCAGGTTAAGAATTTGGCTTATCAAAAATATTTAATCAATAAAAATATAAAAATATATAGTATTTAAAGTGCTTCAGTATTTTATTTTATAAAAGTAGAAAATTTATAATATAAAAATAATTAAGAATTATAGGACTTAAATAAAAAAAATCGTTAGATTATATTCTTTTGCTATCTAATTTTAGTTTTATATTAACCCTATAGAAAAGGGTTAATACTAAGTATTATGAATAAACTTGAACAAAAAGATAAAAAGATAAAAGGTTTCTATTTATAAAAATTTTATAAAAGTAAACTAATTAATTAGATAATAGCAATAGTCGAAAAATTAAGAATATAAATTAGAAAATTTTATTTAGTATTATATCTATATATCTATATAACCTTTTATTAATCTTCTATTTCAAATACTTCTTTAAATACTTTTGAAACTTTATCACCTGAATCAATAGATTCTAATGGATCTTTTCGTAAACGGTGACGTAGACATAATGTAATAATATTTTCAATATCTTCAATGGTTACATTATCTCTTCCATTATATGCTGCATGTGCTTTTGCAGCACGATTTGTTACAATATCACCTCTTAAACCATCTACGTCTAGTCGACTACAAACCTCTGAAATTTTAACTCGTAAATTATAATCAATTTGAACGTTTGGTAATAATTTTTGAGCATCAATAATACGATTGCGTAATTCTTGTTGTTGATTCTCATAATTTTCAATCCATACCATTGGCATTTGATCAAATGAAGTTCTTTCTTCTACTACCTTCACACGTAAAATTGGATCTTTAACTGTTCGAATTTCAGCATGCATTCCAAATCGATCTAATAATTGTGGTCTTAATTCTCCTTCTTCTGGATTTCCTGAGCCAACTAATACAAACCTAGCAGGATGACGAATTGAAATGCCTTCTCGCTCAACAGTATTCCATCCAGAAGCTGCTGAATCTAATAGAATATCTACTAAATGATCATCTAGTAAATTAACTTCATCAACATAAAGAAGTCCACGATTAGCTTTTGCTAGTAATCCTGGTTCAAAGGCTTTTACCCCTTCAGTTAAAGCTTTTTCAATGTCAATTGTACCACAAACTCGATCCTCTGTTGCTCCTAATGGTAGATCAACCATTGGAATTTTAATAAATTCTGTTTCCAATTCTGTACCACTTTGGATTGCTGTTTTTACTTCATTTCCCATTAAATCTAAATCTGATTTGTGAGAGTTAAATGGATCATCTTTTACCACTTCAATTTCTGGAAGCAAATCTGCAATAGCTCTAATTGTTGTAGATTTTCCTGTGCCTCGATCTCCCATAATCATCACTCCACCTATTTTTGGATCGATCACATTTAGTTGTAGAGCTAATTTCATTTCTTCTTGACCAACAATTGCTGTAAAGGGAAAAACAGGTGAAGAAAATTTTTTTAAATCTTGTGTTACCATAATTATTAATTAAATATATAAATTTTGGATCAAAGTTTAAATTATTGGTAAAGTGTTGCCCCTAAACGAATTGCTAAAACACTTGCTAATAAAGCAGACATTAAGGCTATATAAACTTGAAAATCAGTAATCATAATATTTTTCTATAAAATTTTAAAGTTGATTGATTCTAAAGAATTAGAGTATGTTTTAGTTTAATTTTTACAATGACTCTAACAAATTATTTTAAATTATAGTTTAAATCTATAATTTAAAAAAAATTTATTAGTTTTATTTACCAACTTGATTTTGTAACTCCTGGTAATAAACATTGATGAGCCATTTCACGTAATACATGACGTGATAAACCAAAATCCCTATAGAAACCTCGTGGGCGACCTGTTTTCCAACAGCGATTTCGTATGCGAATCTTAGAACTATTTCGTGGTAAGCGTTGAATTTTTGAATGGATCTCTAATTTCAAATTAAAATCATTCGTACTATTATATTCTTCTAATAACGCTTGACGTTTTAATTCATATTTATTATTTAAATTAATTCGTTTTTTTTCTCTTTCGATCATACTTTTTTTTGCCATAAACTTATCTAAATTTTTAAATGTATGTTAAATTAGGATAAATATCAATAATAAAGCTAATAATAAGACCTAATTTTTAAACTAATAAAAGTTTTATTTTTAGCTTTTTATATTTTTCTTGATTGTATATTTATACCAGTTATATAGCAATATTTAAAGTTCTGACTTTTTTAATAAAAAGTATTTATTTTATTGAACAAATTTTGAAATATATGTTGAATTTTTATTTGGTAAAATTGTATAAGTACTTAATAATTGACGGAATTCATCTCCTTCCATTGTTTCGATGTCTAATAATCGTTCAACAATTAAATCAATAATTACTCGATTATCTAATATTATTTGAAGAGCTTTTTGTTCACAATAATTAATAATTTTGCATACTTCATCATCAATTCGGTCAGCGATACTTTCGGGATATTCTGAACTTTGATTCATAGTTCCACCTAAAAATACTTGTCCATTAGATTCATCTTCAAGAGCTATTGGTCCTATATTCGACATACCAAAACGTGTAACCATTTGGCGGGCTAAATTTGTAACTTGTTGTAAATCACTACTTGCTCCAGTAGTTACTTCTGGATCACCAAAAATAATTTGTTCAGCCGCACGACCACCTAATGTTCCGATAATTCGCGCTAATAAAGCTGAACGTGATATTAAACTTTGTTCTTCTTCAGGGGTAAACCATGTTAAACCCTTAGCTGATCCACGTGGAGTAATTGTAATTTTTTCTACTTCATCGTGAGATTGTAGAACTGTACCGGTAATAGCATGTCCGACTTCATGATAAGCGATTAATTTTTTATTTTTGCTATCTTCCATTGGTGTACCTGCAATACCACCGATAATACGATCAACTGCTTGATTAACTTCGTTTTTTGAAATCGTTGCTTTTTTATATCTAGTTGCTAAAATGGCAGCTTCATTTAATAAATTAGCTAAATCAGCACCCGAAAATCCTGGAGTTCGATTTGCTAATTGAACTAAAGATACATCTTTTCCTAATGGTTTATTTTTTGCGTGAACCTTTAATATACTAATTCGACCTAAACGATCAGGTAAATTAACTGTAACTTGACGATCAAAGCGCCCTGGTCGTAATAATGCTGCGTCTAAAATATCTACACGATTTGTTGCACCTATAACAATTACACCTTTATTTTCTTTAAAACCATCCATTTCAGTTAATAACTGATTTAGAGTTTGTTCACGTTCATCATTTCCTCCACCAACACCAGCCCCACGTTCTCGACCAACAGCATCGATTTCATCAATAAAAACAATACAAGGAGCATTTTCTGAAGCTTTTTGGAATAAATCTCGTACCCTTGCAGCACCAATCCCAATAAACATTTCAACAAACTCTGAACCTGCTACGCTAAAAAACGGAACATCTGCTTCGTTTGCAATTGCTTTAGCTAATAATGTTTTTCCAGTCCCAGGAGGTCCAATTAAAAGAATTCCTTTAGGTATTTTTGCACCTACAACTGTGTACTTTTCAGGCTCTTTTAAAAAAGATACAATTTCTTCAAATTCAGCTTTTGCTTCATCGATTCCGGCGATATCATTAAAATTAATTCCTGTATCTGGTCGACGTTCAAAACGTGCCGTAGATTTACCTAAGTTTAGTGGAGATTGTCCAGACCCTCCTCCAAAATTTTCAGAATTTTGGAAAAAATAAATTAAACCAGCAATGAAAATTAATGGTAAAAATAAATTGCTTGCTATTGTAACAANAATTTTGGAAAAAATAAATTAAACCAGCAATGAAAATTAATGGTAAAAATAAATTGCTTGCTATTGTAACAAAAATATTTTTTTGTTCAGCAGGATGAGCATCAAAATCGATATTATACTCTTTTAGCTTTTGTATTAATTGAGAAGCTCCAACTGGAATCTCAACTCGAATGGTTTGTGGTCGATTTCCTAATTCTGGGCTAGATGCTTGAACAATAGCATTTCTACTATTATCATATAAATCAACCTGTTTTACCCAACCCATTTCTAAGTATTCTAAAAAACGGCCATAAGTCATACGTGAACTTATAACATTTTGATTTAGTTGTGCTTGATTTCTTATAGTTTCCGGACTTTCAGGGGTTTGTAGTCCAAACGTTTTAATACTTAAATCAATAACGCTAATAAGTATTAGCCCTATTAANACTTTCAGGGGTTTGTAGTCCAAACGTTTTAATACTTAAATCAATAACGCTAATAAGTATTAGCCCTATTAATAATGCTCGTAAGATTTGTTGTCCCATTTTTTCTTATTATAGTTAATTTTAGTATGAATATAATGTTATAAAAAATTGTAACATACTTAAAATAGTAAAAACAACAAAATTCTTGCTATCTTTCACTAAAAAAAATCTTTTCTGAAGATGTCCTAAAAAAATATATATCTTAACTCTTGCATTTTTAAATATATATATGTATATTTATATTCATAAAACGTGAGATAAATATATATATATATATAGTTTTTATATATCTAATAGGTTAGTAATAATATTAATAGCTCGCTGGTGTAGCTCAACGGTAGAGCAACGGATTTGTAATCCGTAGGTTGGGGGTTCAAATCCCTTCACCAGCTTTTTATACAAGGTAATATGATTAAAAACTAAAAATTTATAATTTTTTTTTGTACTAAATGATCCCATTTAATGGGATAATTTTAAAAATTAATATTCTTTAATAATTAAAAAAACTATAAACCAGCCATATTTATTATTATATTATATAAGCCTAAAATAAAAGCTAAACCAAATAAAATTAAAAATAAACGTAATTTGGGTATTTTAAATAAATTTTTCAAAGGTGTTAATATAATCAATATTAATCCCATCATGCTACTAATAAAAAATCGTGGATACCTAACGATATTTGTCCAAAAGTTATTCATAAGTATAAGAATTATCAAATATTTTAATTCATATTATATTCAACTTTGAATCTTAATTTTAAATAAAATTTTTTCTAGTCTTCTATGAGATAAAATGGTATTATAAATGTATGTAGTATAAGGCTCTGTAGCTCAGTGGTTAGAGCAGGGGACTCATAAGCCCAAGGTCGTAGGTTCAAATCCCACCAGAGCCATCTACTATTATCTTTTAGTTTTATTAATTTAGGAGAAATGGCTGAGTGGTCGAAAGCAATAGATTGCTAATCTATCGTACAAAAATTTGTACGATAGATTAGCAATCTATTGCTTTCGACCACTCAGCCATTTCTCCTAAATTAATAAAACTAAAAGATAATAGTAGATGGCTCTGGTGGGATTTGAACCTACGACCTTGGGCTTATGAGTCCCCTGCTCTAACCACTGAGCTACAGAGCCTTATACTACATACATTTATAATACCATTTTATCTCATAGAAGACTAGAAAAAATTTTATTTAAAATTAAGATTCAAAGTTGAATATAATATGAATTAAAATATTTGATAATTCTTATACTTATGAATAACTTTTGGACAAATATCGTTAGGTATCCACGATTTTTTATTAGTAGCATGATGGGATTAATATTGATTATATTAACACCTTTGAAAAATTTATTTAAAATACCCAAATTACGTTTATTTTTAATTTTATTTGGTTTAGCTTTTATTTTAGGCTTATATAATATAATAATAAATATGGCTGGTTTATAGTTTTTTTAATTATTAAAGAATATTAATTTTTAAAATTATCCCATTAAATGGGATCATTTAGTACAAAAAAAAATTATAAATTTTTAGTTTTTAATCATATTACCTTGTATAAAAAGCTGGTGAAGGGATTTGAACCCCCAACCTACGGATTACAAATCCGTTGCTCTACCGTTGAGCTACACCAGCGAGCTATTAATATTATTACTAACCTATTAGATATATAAAAACTATATATATATATATATTTATCTCACGTTTTATGAATATAAATATACATATATATATTTAAAAATGCAAGAGTTAAGATATATATTTTTTTAGGACATCTTCAGAAAAGATTTTTTTTAGTGAAAGATAGCAAGAATTTTGTTGTTTTTACTATTTTAAGTATGTTACAATTTTTTATAACATTATATTCATACTAAAATTAACTATAATAAGAAAAAATGGGACAACAAATCTTACGAGCATTATTAATAGGGCTAATACTTATTAGCGTTATTGATTTAAGTATTAAAACGTTTGGACTACAAACCCCTGAAAGT
>JALLOT010005961.1:0-10355 GCA_036939595.1 Thalassiosira livingstoniorum
TACCAAGGACTGAAGGACAAACTCCAATTGTTGGAATTACGGGCTGGTCTGTTATCCCAAGTAATGATTATAAGTACACGATGAATGCTTTGGCCAAGGTGAGTAGAGGAATGACACTGCTGCACACTAGTGAACTATTTTATCTAGTTCACGACAAAACACAAAAGTTGACCTTTTTCGCACTTCTAGGTGGGACCCTTGGCAATTGCAGTAGCCGCCTCTGATTGGGCTTCCTATGAAAGTGGAGTTTTCGACACAACTGCGACCACCATCAACCATGCAGTTGTACTTGCTGGTTACGGAGTCGATGAAACCTCTGGAGAGAAGTATTACCTCGTGCGCAACTCGTGGGGTCCATCCTTTGGCGAGGAAGGATACATTCGTATCAAACGCACTGATGATGATTCCAACAATTGTGGAATGGACAATGATCCCTTGGTTGGTATTGCTTGTGCTTTGGATGAAAATGGGAACGAGATTGGTGTTCAGCCTGTTGAGGTTTGTGCTTCTTCAGGTATTCTTTTTGATCCCGTTTATCCTGTTGGGGCTTACCAGATTGTTTAAGAAAGTTTGAGACTTTAAGATCATTCCCCCTAGAGATTGCCTCTTGCATGCAGCCCATTGCAAGAAAATTCTTTTATCCGATGCACTCTCTAGAGGTCTTCACAGGGCGAAAAATAGTTTCATGAATCAAAATGCAAACTAAAAATACAAAGATTTTAAAGCGCTTAGTTTCAATGCTAATTCATTTGTAATACCATCTTGTTTGGTACATAAGTAGAGATGTTCGAGTTAAAGACAAGATCACTAAAAAGAATTTCATTATGGATGAAAACACAATGCAAATACAATCTCTTTTAGCATTAGCATCAATAGAATTTATGTAGAGTCATTTTGATTTGTTTGATGTAAGAATGAGCTCAGAAAAAAAATATGATGGGTCAGTTATCAGGGAGTGACACCTCAAAACATTGAAACCCCAGAACCATTCTGTTAATTACTACAATGTGTGAGCCAGTCCTGCAGAAGCGAAGACAAATGTAATGCAAAATCAGGAACAAGTAACACATCTAAAGGATTCTTTGAATCGAAACAACCCACCTGCTTGTCCTGAACTTCAATGAACATGCGCATCACTGCATGGACACTTTCAACCAAACAACCATCACATATAGGAATGCCAAACAAAGAACACACAATTCGTGCGTACTCTTCCACACTCAAATCAATGTCAGTCCCAGGAATACTGAACTCATTTTGCTTAATCTCCTCCTGAGTTTTCTCTGGCCATGGCTGCATCAACAATTCCAAATTTGGCATTTTGCTCTGAAAATGAACTTTTGGGGCAGTTTTCACATTGTGTATTGCATCAACACTGCGTATCCACTGGTCAATTTCATCCTTGTTTTTGGATGCATTTTCAATGCTCCGAACGGCAGCATTTCTGCTTCGTTTCTTTTTGGAGCAAGATCGTAGTTGTAACTCAATGACAGCAGCATTGCTTTGATTTCTGGCTGATGGCTCATCAAGTGTTGGCATTCCAAGTCCATCAGGAACATTATCAGGGCGAGGAATCTTGACAAAAGGGTCGACCTTGCCTACAGCAGGGATGCATGGAGGCAGGAAGGATTTTAGAGGTGTTTCAATTTCAAGGTCGATTGATTTGTAAGAAGGCACTGATACATTGGAAAAGTTCTCTGACTTCATCTGGAACTGATAGTTTATTGTTCATCATAATCAATCTTGATTTGGGAGGTGTTGTTCGGCTTGAAGGATGAATTATGGAGGCTAGAAAAGGACTCCAATCATGGCTCCGATGCTTCAAAGTCTCTTTGAAATGGCCCAGACTTGAAAATGAAATACTTTGGCTAGTTTCTGATGGTTCCGTTTCTAATGACGAATCATCACTCATCACTTAGTTCTTCAACGTCATACACGGCATCAAAAGGTTTATTCCATATCGTATGGTACTCTGATCGTTAGCATCTCCATTGGTGTCACCTTTGTCCCGTTGACTGATGGAATCACTGTCTGAAGGCTTGCAGATGGGCTGGAAGTGCTTTGGTGCTCCTATTATTTGATTCTGCAAGCCAGCATCCTTTCAATTAAACAGATGATAGAAAACAATCCCATTGATTGTACATAAAGTAGATTTGTCAAGTTCATTTTTCTAGGAATTTAAAATGAAAATAAGGAAACACTCAAGTGAACCTTACCTATCACCTATCTATTATTTTTGAGCCCTGGAGACTTAAATTTTAGGGAACCATCAAATTTATAAGAAACCCAACTCATCTCAAAATTTCGAAAAGGAAAGAAGCCCATCTTGTCATTGATTTTCCCCATTCATCACACTCTACAATAATATCTTCAGCATCAGATAAACTGTGGCATTCCAAATTGTGCTTTGATGGACATACTTGGATGATCCACTGGGATTCCATTAAAAATAGTTTTCCATTATTGCTACTTGCTGCTGAATGGAGACTAAGTTTATTGTAAAAGTAAAATCAGTTGTGAGACATAGTGTGAATTGGAAAATGTCATCGTTACTGGAATTCTTTTTAACTCATGCTCTATCTGATACAAAGTATGGTAGAGAATTTGAAATGTCCTTGATGTGAACTCATTGACAAAAAAGAATATCAAGGATGAAATTTTGTTGGACACACCTTGAAATCAATGCTCAACAGTACTAAGCACCAATATTAGCAGTAGTTGTGGTTGGTGATACATCTGTCTTGACCATTGATAATGGGTAATGGCAGTGGCAAAAGTGTTTTGTTTTTTATGTGACTACAACAATAGCTAGTAATGTGAGTGATCACCAGGTATGTGAGGGTAGACAATAATATTGGTGGTTTAATGTACAAAAGGTACTATGTGTGTATCATGGAAAAAATACTATCTATTGATTGCTCTGATTACTGTTGGAATTTGCTTTCTACTGTCAAGTCAACAAAACAATGTCTGGTCATTGAACATTTTAATCCCTAACCAGATGATACATGGTAAAAGTGAAGAATAGAAAGGTTATGCTGCATGTCACTTTGATCTTCTGATCCATGCCCTCATGCAAAAGGCATTTAACAAAACACTGATTTTGCTATGTTTTCACCAAGTTCCAGTACTGATATCTCTGAGTATACACATGGTGCAATTGAAGGTAATTGACGCCACAAAATTTCATCTGGAATAATTGCTGTTAATGGATAAAATACCCCATCTTTGCATATTTAACATGGTTCTGAGGACAGCTACAGACATAAATCATTAAAGCCTCAATTTTCAAATACATAAAATTCAGAAGAAAATATCAATACAGAATCTATGGAGCTAGCCACATTGATGTTGATGATTATCCAGAGTACATCCATAAAACAGATCCCAACAGCTAAGATCAATCAGTAATCAATACATCTTGAGCCAATATATATCAGCCTGAAGCTTCACTCACATTTACAGGATCCCATTACAACCATTAGTTTCAAATTTTTTATATATTAATCATAGACATGGGGCTGTGTTTGTTTCTAGATACAAGTTTTTAGTATGGAAGTGTTAACACCTTCATTTTCCCTTTTGGTGCCAATTCTGATGTGAGATGCAAATGCTATTCTCTAACATTAACAAAATACCCCCTCTCTTTGTCCACCAACAATGATCCTAAATTATACATGATTCCAAGATATAATTTGGTATCCTCAATCTACAAAATATGTAGATTGTAGACAAATTCTGGTTTGCATTAATTCATTATGATGTATCAACTGAACAAGGTGGGGGCAAAGTAGATCTTACATGGTTGGAACACTCTGTAAGACTCACCAATATCCAGGGGAAAATGGCTAGAGAGACAGGCTAAAATGCTCAAAAGTCAAGATTTCATGTGTGGATGCAAACTTGTGCACAATGGTCAATAATTTTAATCTCAGGAAACTTCAGTTGAGATCAGATTGAGATTCTTCATCTTTGAAATTTTGGATTAGTCAGAGTTGGCCAAACAGGTCAAAAATTGGTTTGAGTGTAGTTTTTCAAAACATGTTGCTCTTTCTTTGCTCTTCATTTAAGCCTCACATGCCCTATGTGCACCACTTTGTGCTTCTAGTTTGAACAGGTTGTTCTTTGATCATTCTTCATACAAGGCATGCAAATGCTAAATGAGGGAATCTTCATAATTCATTAAAATTACAATTTCTTTTTTATTTGCTTTTATTGTAGAACTTGTTCTGGGCTTCAATATTGTGCAATTTTCAAGTAAAAAGTCCTAATGTTGGCGTTTCCAATGTTGTTGTAATTCTATTGGAAATACGCTTTTGGACATGTTGTAAAATAATAAAGTACCACTTGATATTATCTATCTCCAAAACTTTAAACACAATTATCTCAAAAACAAAATCTGATAAAAAAATCCCCTCTATTTAGCATTTTCATGTCTTATTTTGGTGTAAGGTACCAGAATAGAATCAATTCATTTAGAAATAAAATATTTTTATATCAAATTTCTAACCAATAGCTCTATGTTTTGAAATTTTATTTCTATTTTTTTTTATTTTTTTTGTGATGATAATGATGTCCAGTTCATCATGCATTTGCTAGCCAACAAGATAACAAGCTAACAAGCTAACAAGCCAATTCAATAAAGCAACACAGAAACAGGCAAAAACTATTGTAACAAATGACAACAATGACAAACATGCTGCTTCAGCCTGCCTCTTGCTTCTCATCAATGATAGTTCTTTGGCCAGTGGAGTGACAGAAATTGAACTGCTCCCTCAACATTTCCCAGATATTGTTTCCATCATTGCCTGTTGCAGGAGAATGGCCCACATGTCATGCCCCACAGCCAGCATGTGGCAAGCTTTTTGTCTCTTGTAACAACTGATTCTACTACAATCAATGACAGAGCAATGAAACCCTCCCAGCCCATCTCCTTGCTGCTCCATCATCACATCCTGTTCTTTACTGATTACCAATGGCAGTATCTGACAAAAAAACACTGCTCCACCAACACATCAGAATAATATTCACTTCTTTCATGCCAATGGCATTATTATTGCTCTGCCAACATGGCTGGAAAGCCAACAGGAAGCTTTTGCTTGGCTTGCTTCAGTGACCGACATTGTTGCCAGCCTTTTTTAGGGGTTCCAAAAAATAAGATCCATTGGTTGATACCAATGATATTACCATGTATATCCTCAACATCAATTGCAGTCATGGAAGCATCATTCTGGAATCATTGACTTTGGCCAACATGTCACCCCATACAACAGTAGTGCACAACCACAGCAGCAACAACAACAGCTGTGGCAACACTAGCAGTGACATCATCAGTCACAGTCATTAATAACATCAGCTTCAGCAGTAACACATCACAACCAACACTAACAAAACATAACATGGCCTTTATGGTGGTTGTGTATTATGTTTGAACAATCCACAAGCTTGTCAAAAGATTGGCCATCAGAAATTCAATGTCATGCCCTATTGTGTGGTTGGGCATGCCATTGCTGGCAACTAATTTTTAGATTTAGATACAAGGTAAGTGACCAGTACATTCAATCAAGTCTTAAATGAGGGGCTGACTTTATCAATATGTGGAGTGGCTTGAATGATCAAGCAATGGGTGTATCTGATGGGAATTAGTTACATGCATGTCTCAATTGGTTTTGCTGGAATATTAGAGTTCCAGATTAGTGATGCATCATGCGACATTTCTTTTTTCAGCAAGTAAAAGGCATGCCTTCTCTCATGAAGACTAAGCATATTGCATACCATTGCTGCTTTCTGCTCATTGTTGGAAACTATTACTCATAATGTATGTTGTATGGCATATGATACCCCTATTTTTTAGTAAGGTAGGTACAATATTTAAAATATAATATTTCACTACAGCATAGTAAGTATTTTGCTTTATTCAGTGTGTGGAGGGGGGCACTTTTGTTGGTGCAAGAAAGTTCTTGTATTTGATTGTGTTTTTGTAAATATGACAATTTTCATTCAAATAAGTATTATCACAGTCTGGTCTGAGTCATACATGGACCACCACACATTTTCCACAGCACTGCTCCGCAACATGTTATCCCAATGATAGTGTCAATACTCTCTGATTGATGCCTCAAGAATATATATTTAGATTTAGAAATGCACCCTTTGTTGTACCCAGAAGGTAATTTTTCTGAGGGAGAGTGAGTTTGTTCTGTTTGTAGGTGACAAAATTACTTTTCTTTGCATGTCTTGCATGTCCTTGGTGGCAGAAGGAACCTTTCCAAAATAGAACTGGTTGAATGAGATGTACCACATCAAAAATTTCACCCCCTACAGGGATTGATTACAAGTCTTTGGTACACCTTACAAAATCAATCATGCAAAAAAATTATTGATGGAAAAATTCCAACATAGTGCAAGGCAAGTTTATTGGTTCCCAAAGCCAAAGGACATTCATTCTTTTAATTAAAGTGATGATTCAAGGAAGTTGCTCTGTGTAAGTGCCATCTGATACTGTGATTGTGTGCTTATTGGTATTGGCCATGTCACTTATTGTTGCATATCTTACGTACTTGATGGCAGAGGACACCTTTTCCTAATTCAACCTGGATTCCTTTCAGTGGTTTGAGATCAAGATTCTTGCTTGAGCACAAGTCTCTGACACACCTTTCTTTGTTAAGCATGCAAAGAAAAAAGTAATTCTGCTGACAAAACACAATAGTCCTAGAAATCAAGAAGCTTAAAAGATGATTTAAGTCCTGTAGATTGATCCCCCTAGACAATTCATTCTGATTCTGTATCATTCAAGACAGTCACTCCATCAAATTGTCAGCTTGTGTTGTTAATGTGTTACATTCACAAAACTACTTATCTTAGTATGCGTTATGTACTTGGTTTCAGAGGGCCCTTTTTCAGTGTAGACATAGATCAGAAAATATGGTTGCAATACAGCTATTGGCATAGGGCAAAATATCAAGACACAGTTCATCACACTTCTTTCAATTTACCACCATAAAGTTATGCACTGCTGTAGCATCCCAAGACAACAAACACATATAGTATGGTGTTCAGTTATCATGTAAGCATTCATCCCACAGACAAGTGTCATTCAATTTTCCACAACAAAACATTCTACCAAACATCTCGCTCATTAGTTAGTATCATTCATTAGTTAGAGTTAGATAACAAAAAATAACATGGGAATTAGTAGACATTTAAGATTTTTTCAGTCATTCAATTGTGGAATTGTTCTGGAAATTGTGTACTAAGATAGTACTAGTTCCCACCATTTTGACAATATGTTTTGCTAATCTGTAGTCAACCTCCCCTTGGAGTAATGCTATTTTCCCTTCAAACTCACAACATGGTGCACATCATGATAAAATCAGAAATTCCCATAGGCAATGGTCTTGAGAAATAGCCTGCCCACTGGATTGCGCATCAATTGCACAAAAATATTTTTTGACAACACGGCAGAAGTGCTAACAAGCAATGCTCAATAGTTAGTGACTCAACAAAAATAATATTTTTCATGTACATTACCGTCTAACTATTGACCAAGATTGCTGGTAGTTTTTCCAATGTCTCATTTTGCAGTTTGATTTTGCACATGCTGATTTTAGACATTTTTTGACTCCTTGGTTGAATAATAAAAAGACGTGACAACTTTAGTTTTATTTATGAATTGAATGATGGGATGATGATTTGATGTGTTGCTAAAGCTTGTGAAATAAATTGGACATGAAAATTTGTTTGTTATTGCTTGATTGTTATTTTACTTATAAAACAAAATTTTCCAAAGAAGTTATATTAATAATATTTGCCCATTTCAATAAATAGATATTTGGATTTTTTAGTACAATGTGATAAGTAATGCTGGTTAGTGTTCTACAAATTATGATTACACTTTCTGAACACTTGCTGTGATCCATTTGTTTAGGTTTGACAATAAATTGCAGTTAATTAGTAACATGTAGGTTGCTATGAAACAAAGCTACAAAAAACAAGAAATACAAATGACATAATTATACAATGTAAATTTACTATACTGTTTCTATTGCTGTGACAGTAACATAAAAGTATTGTCATTGTACATGTTAGTAAAATACAAACTTTATTACCTGATACACATGTGTATGTAGTTTTTTACAGATTGATACTGCTACTTTTACATAATTGAATATTGGTAGTTGGCTGAATCATGATGTAGTATGATCTATGTTTAAAAAACAAAGCACTGCAATCACAGTTCTGCAATTTTCATTGGGCAGTGTCAAAGTCTGGGGATAGTATCCAGTGCAACAAATATAAACTTGAATCCAAAACAATGCAAATTTAGTTGAGCATAAAATGAGCTAACAATAGTGGTTTATACATATGTTGATTGCATTGGTTTGAAAAAGTTTGGTCTCAAACTTTTATGGAGCCACTGTTGTTATTATTTTTTATTGAATTGTTCAAAGTCTATGTCAATTCATTCATGGGGGAGCTCTTAAGTATTTGTATGTATAATCATGCAAGATTTTGCTGTAGGTAGAATTACTGATGAAAATTGACAAGTTCTGGTATCAGGAATGAAATCAGTCATAGTCTTCCAAAAAAAAACACATTTCTGAATGAGCAATTGGTTTTCAAAGTGACAGACACAGCAGCAATAGCAGCTTCACAAATATCCATGATATCAAGGCATTATTAGCATCTTCTGCGCCCAAAGCTCCTCAACTTTTTTGTCACCAAGGTACTACAGACACAAGAATATACATATCAAAACCATATTTATGATAAACCATCTATATTTACAAAAGGGGATAAATAAATGATTTGGGGAGGAGTACTGTTGATCTCAATAATAACTTTATAATTGTATCATTGCTATGATGTGCAGTAGCTGATTTGCCAAAAAAACTTACTTAAAATCTCAATCAGAGTCATATTGTCTAGCCCTCACTAGCTCTTTCTTTTCTTCTCATCATATTACTTAGTAGATGTTGTATACATTTATTTCAATGCTTGGCCTTCCAAATTGCCATGTTGCCAAAATTCTCTCAGTATATCACCACCAAATTGTTCTCATCATGTGCCATCTCTAGTTTTAGCTAATTGTTTTAACCTCATTTTTGGGGATGAGTGTCTTTATTTTTGACATAGACCCACCCTTTTCATTGATGTAGGTGTTGTAGATAAATCTGCCAATGGCTATGTGATTCCCATCATACTAGTGAATCCTAATAAAATTTCTTGATCCAAGATACATACTGTAGGCTTAAATACAGAACAAAATGAGAAGATTATATGGATCAATGTTCATACTATTTACAAAGCATGTACACACAGTGTCCTGAATCTTGGGACTAAACAGAAGTAAAATTCAGCAATGAAAAAGATTGCAACACTAAAATGCTTGTAAAAATGTAATTACATGTACATGCTTCTTTTTGCTGAGTGCATGTATCTCTAAATAGGATCAAGAGGGTGAGATGTGGGCATGTATTTAACTTGTTCTTCATTAGAGTTGTTTCTCCTTTCTGGCATGCTTATACCTTGCTGCATCAACTTTGTTTATATCTATTGTACAAGATATTATAATACAAAAAATATTTCTATTGAGAAATAGAGCTGGATTCCTCATCACAACTAGGATTAGGTCAAACAAATTGATTCTACTGAACAAGATTAGTGTGAAATACTCCACAATGTGAATAGAGGAGTTATTTTTCATTAATTTGCAATACAAAACTAAAATGATTAATTTGAAAATATTTTTATTCTCATGTATTCATTCAAATTCTTGCCCAACCTAGAAGGGTGAAAATGATCAAATTTGAAAGAGAGAGTCTTTCCAGCAATTGATTTCAGAGGACATATCTTAGACTTGAATATTACATTTCAATGAACTAACAACATATAGTACTCTACAAAAATCATGTGACAAAATCTATGACAATTATAAGTAATTTTGACAAATACAGAATTCTCAGAAACCACTGAAAATAGTAAACATGAGAAACTGATAATTACCATTTCTAAAGGTCAATAGCACTGGAAAATATATTAAAAATCAAAATTTTAGAGCTCTCACTGTATTAGTTGTTTGAAAAATGAAATTTTGATTTGGCTACATTATCTTAAAGCAAATCAATTGTAATCTGTTTGAAATAAAATACCACAAAAATACTAGACCTTTGTGCAAATATTTGACTACTCTAGCTGTTTTGTAGTGAGTGAGTAATAAAATTGAGTTTCAACCTAAAACTGAAAAAATTTGAGCAGCTTTTGCAGGCATGTATTCTCTTAGTTTTCAGGAGAAAGATTATTAGGCGATAATTGATTGTCTCATTCAGTTAAAAAAATGATATCATTTTTATCTT
>JALLOT010005977.1:0-10271 GCA_036939595.1 Thalassiosira livingstoniorum
CTTTGAATTGATCCCTCTGGAAGTGACGACACATAAAGTCACAAAACTCAACATTCCCTTCCAAAAATACAGCATACTTTTGTTTCTCTGCAAGTAATTTGCTGAACATATTCATTTTTAGAGTTGCCTTTTGTCGACGAAGAATCTCATTCTTTTTCATTCCCTTTTTGTATTTCTTTTTGCCTGTGTTAAAGAAATAGAAATGAAAAAGGAATGGTTAATTAATCTTTGGCATGATTGTCATCAAAATCAAAAACACAAAAACTAGACAACAAGAACCTCACTTCCATTGGTTTAGATTGGCACAATCTTCCACCTTTTATAATTATGTCGGTTTGCACAAACAATAATTCAAACAACAGATACAGGGGAATTTATAAACAAGCAGGCCATCAAGGTAGATTGATTCAAACAAAGAGCAAAAACACAAACAACAGCAAATTGAGTTGTTTGCATTTTTTGAACATACCTCCATTAGAAGATAGGGTCCTAGATCTTTTGCCATCATTCAATTTGGGAAAAGATGCAGTGGTTGGAGGTGGTGGTGGTGGTGGTGGATGTGGAAGTTGCAGCAGGGATAGGGGAGGTGGCGGAGGTGGTGGTTGCTGACGGAAAGTGGGAGGTGGCGGAGGTGGGGGTTGCATCTTGGATGGTGGAGGTGGTGGAGGTGGAGGTGGAGGTGGAGGTGGTGGAGGTGGAGGAGGCACAAATTCTCTGAAAAATGGATTTGTGGGGAGAATAGGAATGTGGGGTGGGGCAGGATACTGAACTTCTGCAGTAAAATTAAAGGGTGGATAATATGGGAGGTATGAGGCAGGTGCTGGGATTGGTTGCCCAGACGGGGCAAGGTTATTAACCATTGCTGTAAATCTTCCAAACATATTGGATGTTGGAGTTGGTGCTGCTGCACTGCTCCGATTTCTCCAGAAGTTCTGGTTCTTCATATCTGAACAGTAATTAAAAACAAGGAAAACAAGTTAGATCTGTCAAGGAATTGAGTTAAGAATAAAAATTGGGCAGCAATTCCCCCCTTGGGACACATCTCTCCCTTTATGAAATGGGTGTTCGTTAGCATGCCTTTTGGCAGAGGCTTTGCTTGTCTCAAGGGCAGACAGAGGCCCAACATCTGAATCATCCACCCAAATTTGCAACATATCCAATTTATTTAATACAATGGAGATCATTGTACCTGAATTAATATTAAAAATGCTGATGCACAAAAACAAACATGTTAGTGAGTGAATTCATGTATTATAAATAAAAAGAATAACAGTAAAAGTAAACAAACCTTAAAAGTAAAACAAAAGCAACACCTCCCCATAACATGACTATAAATGGATACAATTAAGGAAAAGGAGGAACCACAATGATGGAGCCACACGACGACGATGGAGCCACACCACAAGACTATGATGTAGATGGAGCCACAAGAAGCGATGGAGCCACAAAAAGCCACAACTATGGACCCACAATAATCCAATACGATCTAGCCACAATAATCCAATACGATGGAGCCACGAGAATCGACAATTGTAGCCACGACAATGTAGCAACAGCAATAAACCACCACAATGAAGGCACACGACGACGACAATGGAGAAAACGAGGAGCCACGACGATGGAGGAGCCACAATAAGCCACGACGATGAAGCTACGAAAATGGAGATAAGAACGACAACAATGGAGGTACGAGAAGCCACACGACGACGATGGAGCCACGGGAAGCCACACAACGACGATGGAGCCACACGACGACGATGGAGCTACAATAACGATGGAGCCACGCCACGACAATGGAGCCACGCCAGAACGATGGAGCCACCCCACGACGATGGAGCCACGCCACGATGATTGAGCTAGGACGATAAAGCTAGCCACGGGAAGCCACACAATGACGATGGAGCCACAGGACGACGATGGAGCCACAATAATGATGGAGCCACGCCACGACGATGGAGCCACGCCACGACGATGGAGCCACCACACGACGATGGAGCCACGCCACGATGATGGAGCTACGACGATAAAGCTACCAAGATGGAGATACGATGATAGAGCCACAAGAAGCAGGCCAATGACGAGGAGGGCGGTGAGAGCCATTAACAAGAAAAGGACGACGACGAAGTCTCGGAAGAAATTCGAGTCCACCGGACTCAACACAGCAACCAACCGACGATAGAGCCACCGACGAGATGAGGATGGCCTATGACTGGAGCCAATGACAACAATGACAAGGGGGAGATAATCCACTGATGATGACGATGAACGACGACGATTAAGTCCAACGACGACGATGGAGTCCAACGACGATGTTAGAATCCACCGGACTCAACGGAGCGAGAGCTGCTGACGATAGAGCCACCGACGAGACGAGGATGGCCTGTTACGAGACCCTACAATGAGAGCCAACAATACTGGCCAATGACGATGGCCAATGGCGATACGAACACCAACTATTCGGAGACGGCAACAAAAAGAGCCACCAACGATGGAGCCACTGATGAGACCACGAGGGCCAACAACGCCAATGCGGATAACGCCTACGACGAAATCCGCCACTGTCGATGGGGTATGACAAAACTCAACAATGGTGATGGCACCAATGCGATTAAGGATCACGATGGGCTAAATCGTAGGCTAATCGATGTGACAATCAACAACAGAAATCGGATAAACGAAGATGTAGTAAAGGGATGGACAATTGGAGGAAGATGTGCAACGCAGAGTCCGTGGCGGTGATGACAAGACGACGAGAGACGGAGAAAAGGGCCTTGGTGGGGGCAATGCAATTTACTAGTACTTTTTACTAGTAAGCACTTTTGAGGTGCAAGAAAATAAAAAAATGAAGAATTTAAGGGTACATTAGGGTAAAATAATAATAGGTAATTTTGATTTTTTCCATGTACATTCGTCTTTTTATGTAGTACCTACTATCCATGCATTTACCTTTTAGCGTGGTGGTGATTTTTTGGCACAGTGAGTCATAAAAAACAGTTTTAATACCATGTAGGTATGTCTACGCAGGGTGAGTCTGATAATCTGTGCCAGGGACTCATGAGTCCCAGAGACACATGAGTCCCTAAACACAAGCTTTAACTCTCTCTCTCTGTAGAGTAGTAAGGTAAGGAGGTATCTAATTACATCATACCAGGGGAGGCCGACTGGGATGGAAGCCACTAGAAAAATATCTAGCTTTTCCTGGGACGAGGCGTTTAAAGTAAAATAATTGTAACTTGCATGTAGCTGCCGCGTTAGGATTGAAATATTATAAGTACCTAGTAAATAGCTAGTAAAAAAATTGAAGTGCCGACAATGGCAGCCGCTCCGGATCCGTCAGGGTGGCACCAATATCTCGGCACACACTGAAGCCGCTGACTCCCGCCCACCGCTCTCCAGTAGCCAAGGTCATTTCGCCCAACACTACCGTTTTTTGCCGACGGATTCGGCTTGCCCATCGCGTCCCGTCACTCAGTTGCAGCACCTCCATTTTTCAAGTTTTGAGCACATTTTTGCAGCGCCACCATGGCAGCCGATCTGGACCGGTGAGGGCGGCGGCGATTTCTCGACACACACCGAAGCCGCCGACTTCCGCCCACCGCTCTCCAGTAGCCAACAACATCTGCGACGACGCTACCGTTTTTTGCCGACGGATTCGGCTTGCCCATCACATTCTGCCACTCAGTTGCAGCACCTCCATTTTTCAAATTTTGCAACACATTTTTGCAGCGCCAGCATGCCATCTCCCATGCTGATTCGCACCAGTGGTCGCAAAAGGCGACCCACCTCAAAAAATTTGACGCCACCATCGAATAAAAAAGAAAAAGGCAACATATCCATCCATCCCTCTTGCAAACCAGTGGATGCAACTCGCTATAGCATTCGCTTTTTGAAGGTGGAGTTCAAGCAAATTCGCGAGTTCTCAAACCATCTTGACTTTGTCAACATGGATGAGATGGGGATTCATGCCCTTTTTGTCAATGAAAGGATAGAAAAAAGAGCTCAAGGCACCATTCATTATCCACCACCAGCATACCGCCCCACTCGTCAGCAGATAGCCCATTTCTACAGAATGGGCAACAAGCAGCAGCTCGACATAATTTCCAACTACGAGCACTTCAAGATTAAATGCAATTTCGAAAGCACCGACAAAACATCTCCCCCTCCTCAGCCATGCAAAGGAATTACCCTCCAGAGTATTTTAGACTCAAAAATTGGCAAAAGTAAAAAAGAGGAAGTGACAATTGGATTCGGCCATGTCGTAAGAGAGGGACTCATCGGCCGTGCGAAGTTGATCCACCTGGATCCAGAGAAAGATAAGTGGACATTTGGGTCTCCAATTACTGGAGCAGTTTTAACTGGCGCTGACAACAAAGTACAATGGACCATCAAAGAAGGAATGCACAATTGAACAAAAGAGCTTTTCCAAAACGTCACAATCCGCCACAATTCTTGCACGCCCGGAAAGTCATTGGACAGCAAAAATGTTTGCAGTGCCTGTTTCAACTCGCACTTGGCTTTCTACCGAAGGTGCCAAAGTGCCATCCAAATCAGGAGTAAGCCCATCAACCGATTCACCAACAACATTGTCTTGGATCACTCAACTTCGTTGCAGGCTCAAAAAATGCAAAACCAAGCAGACGAATTGCATTCTCCTCAAAAGGAGAAATGGAGGAGGAAATTCTTCAAACGGATGGCTCATGATGAAGGCATTGAGCTTCCAGTCAATGCTACAACTGACGGTATGTTCAATGAAGACATGCTACCTCACCTCCGTGAGTTTTACTCCAAAGAAATATCAAAAGATAGCATTGGGGATTATCTTATTGCCGAGAGTGTGCGAAAGCACAAGATTTCAAAAGAAATCGGCAAGACGGCTGTGAGGCATTGCCCTTTGGTCATCCGGCTTGCCTGCATAGTGCGAAGCAAAATGGGCTATGCAGGTGGTGTTTACGATGTGTTAGCTTCGGCACTTGGTCTTCCCTCTGGCCGAACGCTCAATGAATATACAATCCCCACTACAAACGATCCAGATGGACCGATGTATTCAAATCTGGAGAGGGAGCGACTTCGTTTCAGTCAGCAGCATCCTAATGCAACAATGTTGGATTGGAGCCAGCACATTGTCCTTGCGCATGACTCTATGTGTTGCAAGGGGAAATTTGTCGTAAATTTTCATACGAACAAGATCGTAGGTGTCGCAGGTGATATGTTCGATGACAGCATCATCGAAAAGGAACTGAAAGAGCTTCAGCAGGTGGGCATTCCCAAAGTTGACGAAGATGGAAAACTAGAGGATCCCAAGCTCCCAGAGTTGGCGAAGCACTTCCTCATCTTTATTGCAATGACAATTTCCTCCGGAAGGAAGCAGCAGTTCTTGGCTGCACGATATGGCCTCAAAAGCATCGATTCCAATTTCTTGGTCCCAACAATCCGCCATTTGATTGTAGTGCTATCAATTTATGGATTCATTGTGAGCACTGTGACAGGCGACGGAGCAAGTGAGAATAGGAAAGCCTTCAAGCAGCTGGCAACCGTCTCTGCATCCAAAATTTTCAAAGACTTTGCAAATAAGGAGGCATTGGAAGGCTTGCCTCTACATTTTAAAATTACCTTTCCACATCCACATCCAAAGTACCGTGAAAATGTCATGATATTTATTGGTGGTGAGATGCCCCATTGGGGCAAAAAGTTTCGCAATGCACTCGACAACAAAAGCAGGCGTTTGGAGTTCAGGGGAATGCCTCTCAATCTCGAAATGTGCGAGGACATTTGGGATAAGTGCAGCGATTCTAATGTAGCATCTGCTGGTCTGAGACTCTACAAATTTGGTCGCGAGCATTTTATTTTGAACTCTTACAATAAAATGCGCGTTTACCTAGCGCTTCAGATCCCATCCCAAACAATGATAAAAATGATTAATGATCATGGAAAACCAAAGGCAGAAGGTGGGCAGGGTGGTGATATCACTGAATACGAGTCTATGCTGGAGATTTTTGACGCAGTAGATCGATTGGTAGATATTATGAATGGGGTTGCATTTAAAAATGGTAAGTAGCTGGTGCCCAAGGAAGCCTGTAATGTAGTAGCAATGTTGGCTAATAATTTCATGCTCAAAAAATTGGACGTGTCCTCGATTTGAAGCAGTCGTTGCACCGCGTCATCGACCTGTAAATTGACTGGTCTAGGCCTGCCCCCATATGCATGTGCTCTATGAGCTGTTGATATTCCCTCACATACACAAAGGCAAGTGCTTGGAGAGTCCCCAATGCCTCGATATGTTTCTCCTCCGAATCGCCTTCACTCGGCTGAAATAGACTTGGAGTTGTGTCGTAAATGATTTTTGTAATATCCTTATCAAATGCCTTGGCCATCTTATTGACTTCATTTTCTGTAGAAGCAGCGCAATTTGCAATGGCATGGTAGATATTGTCAGACACTTTCTCCCAGAGTTTGATGTCCAGCAGTCTTTTGCTATTGTCATTGCTCTTGAAGTGCGTTGAATGATAAATTAACCGATCCGCCAAATCGCTCGACTTCAAAACAGCCAAGACAACACTTGCCTGAGGCACACGGTCCTTCAATTGCTTCTGTTGTGTTGTGTTTGTGGAGTTGTTATTTGAGTCTACCCCGGTTTCTACATCAGCAATAGCAATTTCTGATGCATCGGCTGCCCCCATGCTTGAAGCATCACCACCGGTTGTCTGGATTACATACTCCAACAAAGATATAGTTGTAGTTTGAATGGAGTTAGTGGATGCACTCACAGCAGGGAGTATTACTGGTGGTTGGGGCTGTAGGGACCCAGTTTGCAACACCCCATCCCCATTTGCAATAAATCGGTGCACACTCAAAGCCTTGTTAATTGGAGTTGTAAAATCATTCGGATCGTCAACTCCTGCTGTGGAGGGGGCGGGCACAAACCCCTGTGGCGTCAGAATCATGGGGGTTCTATTACCACAAAAGGAGAAGCTGCCTCCTGACGACGGAGACGGTATAATCGTTGATGTGTCTCCATTCGGCGACGACGGCTTGCCACTATTGCCATCTTGGCTGCTCATTTTTTTCAAGTTGTGTAAAAGTAACGGCGATTTCACTCTCTCACTCTGTGTTGAGAGACCCTCTCTTTCGTAAAAAAAATTTCAAATGACAATGGCGGCAGCGCCGTCAGAGCTGACGAAAGGGGTGACTTCAACGCCCTCTAGCGCCGCCAAGCCGACGAATCCAAGAGCGCCATTGTGATACCTTGGGCGAAATGGTACAAGGACGCTCCTGTAGGTCAGGTAGGAAGGTTGTACTAGTATTACAGTACTAAAAAAATTATTATGTCGCCAAGCCCAATTTGGCGACATTTTACCATTTTACATGGACTTTATCTAATCACTAAATTTTGGAGAAATATTTAGTGATACTTATAAAATATTCTACTTACATCGCCCCGTCCTGCCTCGTCGCTGGAAATGCACTCCCAGTCGGCCTCCCCTGATCATACCTACCTTATTATTGTACCTCGCTCTAAGTAGTACTGTCTCTATGGTATTGTACCTACCTACCATCCATACTACTTACTAGAAGAGTAGTACTTCTTATTGCTCTACTTACTACCATACTACTTATGTAAGTATGGTACATACAATACTATTCGGGGGGCGCCGCCCGCCGGGGCGCAACTGGCAACTGGGGCAGCCCACGGGAATGATGGACTTTTCCAAAAATAATGACTTTTCAGTCGGAGTCTCTTTCTCAAATCCAGCTAGGGCTTTGATTATTGTGGGGAGATTTTCACAGTTTTGTGGGGAATCCCCACATTATCCCCCACATGGAATGTGGGGCATGTAGTTATCTAGTGAAAAATTGAGACAGACAGACCAAATTTGTCTCGTTTTGTTGAAAATGAATGTGGGGGTCCCCACATCCCCACTAAAATCAAAGAGGGCTAAATCCAGCAATTCACGCACAGCAATTCAAAAAATAATTTCTGGCACTTTCAGCGAGTGTTCAGCGATATAGCTTTCAAAAATGATAATTTATTTCTTTTTAAAGAAGAAAAAGTGCAAATGTATTTGATTGGTGTTGACCAAGTTTGTGACTGACTTGTGAAGCTGCTACAGCTCTGATACTACTTAGTACATAAGTAGTACTTTCACAATCATACCAGATCATGCTTGCTCAGTAAGTTTGCCATAAATTCCTAAAGAATATCATGTTGATATTCTAACTAGGAAGGATCATGACCGGATGAGGAAAACTGAACACTATCTATTATCATAAAAAATAGCCAATATATGTTACATTCTAAGCCAACCTCTATTCATAACCAAACATCTCACATTGCTTGCAACAATAGCATAGTGGTAGAACATATATTATATTTGATTGGTTGTAAGCATCATTGAGTTTTTATACCACAAATAGCTATCATTGTTTTGTGCTATTTTGATGTTAGTTTCTTTGCTTAATTAAGTGTATCCTAGACCACGGGATCTAGGTATACTGTCCTTGCTAAGAAAGATAGGATAAGTTTTGACCTATGTGTCAAGGAGATAGTAAGTTCATCAAGTGAGTTTTAATGTCAGCAATTGTGTATGCAGAATGAGTCATTTGCAGATGAAATCATAATATTCTGAAGACAAGACATACTTAATTGTTCTCCAGGTATTTCATTTTTCAAAAATACATTACTGTTTTCTTTGAAAAAGGATTACTGGAGCTGTTTTTTTTATTTGAAAAGGTTTTCCAAATAGAAATTTTTCGGGTGTTGGACTTGAATGTCTATGACAAAAAACAATACCATTATTTAAAACAAAGTCGTGTAATATCTGGTTCCCATTGCAAAGTGAGATGAAACCATGTCTTTTACAAAGCTTTCAAGCAAGCAATAAAGGGAAAAATCTATTGCTAATGCTTGATAGAAGCTGGTTCTTTATTTTTGCAATACCACAACATATTGCTAAGCATATACTCATTGATGGTATCAGAATTTAGTAAAGGACAAAAAAGTAAAAAATGTTTCAAGAAACAGTATTGTTATCAATTACATGATTATTACCTCTAAAAGGTGTCACTGTCAAATGAAATCAAATTATTTTAAATCATAATACCTCAAGAGTAGAAATGACACAAGAGAGTCATTACAATTATCCCAAAGATCATATGTTGATACTCTAAGAACAATACATGTATCTTGTGTGTTAGCTCATGCAATACCATTTCCCTCAAGTAGGTAGATACACACATACAGTCAAAAGAAGGAAATGGCTTGACTGAAAAATAATTTCTAATAGTTTTGAAAGTATATTGCAATCAGAAAAAAATGTCTAAATATTACTATGCAAATCTTTGTATTTCACTTACTTAGATACTTACTTACAATAAGGGAAAATTATTTCAGTTAGAATTACTCATTGGTATAAAGATGTTGCAATAAATAATCAAACAAAAGAGGTTTGCATCTTACTTTGCTATTTGCATTTAACTCTCTAAGATTATATTGAAATGAGTCCTATAAACAATAGTAGTTACTGTGTTGGTATTCTAGTGTTAGTACTACATAAGCTAAAAGCAAAAAAAATTGTCGACACCCATTCATTGTAAACATTAATCCTTCTAGAAAGTCTTTGTTCTATAATCAGAAATGAGTGATGTCATTGTTCCATTTTCTTAAATATACTGATTTCATATCTATTGAGAAAAAATTTAAGTGGATTCTTTGATTGCTTGTTTCATTGAAAAGATAGAGACTAAAGCATTACATTGATTTTGGGTAGGGATGTATTTGGAGTTTTTGGTGCAAATTATCATTTTTCCTAAAGAAACATCAATAACAATTTCTGCAAAGATCAATATTTTTTTGGGAATTAGTAGTACCATTCTATGAATCTATATTGTTACACTGAATTGATTTGTTTCTGGATGGGGGGAAAAGGTAATGTCAATGTATATATTTCCAGCATAGTCTGTGCATTATTTTGGGAGAATCAGGGTAGTTTCAAGTGAAGTTAGTTTATTCTTTGATAGAATTGCTCACATGTTTCTGATATAGCAAGATTTGACTTTGTCATATTTTCTTCTTGTGACTAATTAGTGTAGAAATATAAAGCTGTAATAATTTTCACATACACCATATTTTTCAAATGATGTCATCCTCTTCAAAAATGATTCTACAGTTGCTGTATAAAAAAACAAAGTGCACACCATTATAATTGTGGTACATTACAGAGGACTAAGTTACTGAATCATTGCATGCTACTTTTGTACATCCAAAACAATACTTC
>JALLOT010005986.1:0-11446 GCA_036939595.1 Thalassiosira livingstoniorum
ATAGTAAAGTAAGCAGAATGAGATCAAAATAAAGCTTCCATTTAAAATAATAATTGACACTACAAAAGAAGAGCTAGATAAAGCGATCCCTTAACTCAGGATGCCCCTTCCTTTCAAGTTTGTCCCTTTTCAAGCATTCTAGAATTGTTGTTACGGATTTACTTTCGCCATAAACTTCGTAAATTTTGTCGCATGCCCTCTGTGCTGTCCATCCTCTCTTCACCATCTCGCTAACTTTGTCCCATAAGTGCTTGCGTTTGTAGTAGTTGTACTTCACTTTGCCCCTCTCAGCAGGAGTGAAGTCTTTCGCTGGCTTCTTCCCAGCAAATCCAAATTCGTATTCAGTCCAGAGGTCGTGAAGAGTCTTAGGACCCCTGGACAATGCTGCAACAAGCCTACCCTCTCCCCCTCCTGCTTCATCATTGGTTGCCGAATTTTGTTGAGTTTTAGTTGTTCGCACACCAGGTGCCATTGCAATCCTCTGCACATTGTCATTGATGCGTCTCAATAGTCGCTCCTCTCGTTCCCTTGACCGAGCCAGCTCCACCTTGACATCCGCCACTTCTTTCCAACAGTGAAGCACATGAGAGGACAAGATGCAATCTCCTCTTTGTCCATCTTTCTCTGCAGACATCGCTCCTGTTCAGACACTGCTTCTGCATCCTCCCCAAACAACTCCTCAATGTACAACTCCGCATCAAGACCGCTACAAACAATTGGCACTTTCTTGACTGGATTCTCCCCCGGCTCCAGCGTGCATCTGTCTCCAAGATCATTGTAGGCCCCCATCACTCTCTCCCTAATCTCGTCTGGCACGATACTATCACCAGAAGAATCAAATATCTGCCACAGCAAAGCATGTCCCAAAACAACCGCCACTTGCCTACTCAAGTGCTCCTTCGAAAAATGCATCACATAATCGACGATCCACTCACCAGTAATGCCACTCCCTTCCTTCAGCACATATGCAATGGCACCTCCCCGGCAAAGGGAAAAACATACCTTGGCGTCAATGAACGGTATCGTCGTTGCCGCGTAATTGTCTTGTTGACGCTTCTTCCCCTTCCACCTTGCCCGGTGGTCCGTATCATCCTTGTCCGATCCGTTTGCTCTGGCGTCAGTTGTTGCTTTTTTTCTTATGGAGTGGGTTCCCTTTTTTCCATCATCTATCATCCTCTCAACAAACTCATCATCCACTAACACTTTTTTCAACTCCGACGCAGCGTAGTCCTTGATGGCAACAGGATCGTTTGATCCGTGGATGCCGAAGACGAAATCGTTCACTTCAGGGTTCAAGAAGAAATGAACCTCCAACCACAAGCCAAGGCCGGCCAGGACACAGTACCGCCGATCCATTGCTCCAACAACTAGCTGAATTGGAGCATTGTGTTCTTCGAACACATTCTTGCTCCACGGAAGCTTGGTTGTCACGCCATACTGGGGAAACTGGTGGAACGGCTGAAGGTCTTTCAGCCGAGACTTGGCGGTGTCGTCGAGTCTTGCTATCATTGAATACTGATAGCGAAAGTAAGCTATCAGAAATGACAACACCTGAGCATCGCTGACGCCCTCAAACATCTCAAGAGCTTGATCGAACTCGCTTGAAAAAAGGGCTCGTCGGGCTTGAGAAGGTTTGCCCAGACGGGCTGCTTCCTTCTTCTTCACTGCCTTGATGAGTTTATTCACCGCCTTGGATCGGGTTGGATTTCCCATCCCTGCGATGTCATTCCATGGGACGTGGGAGTCGGGGTGGAAGTAGGAGATGGACTTCTTCCACATCAGCATGGAGTTCGCCCGGTAGTTCTTGGGTTTCTCGACATGCTCGTTGGTGTTTATGTCCCCGTACATCAAGAACTTCGACCATTTGATGAAGTGGTCAGGTTTGATCTTGGCAAGTTCTTTTTTGGTGAATCGTTTGTTTTTTGGATACTGTTTTTTATCTTTGTACGACATGAACCGTACCAGATAGCCCTGGTAGGTGTCGACACTAGATCGCTTCTTCCGAGGCTTTCGAAGTGTTGGTTTGAGCTTTTTTGCCTCTGACAGACGCTTGGTTCTTTTTTCTTTGCTTGATGTTGTCATTTTAGATGTTGATCATGGTGGTGCTGTTGTTTGGTGATTGCTGGAGGAGCTATTTTATGGGAGTGATTTGGAAGTAGCAGCGCTGGGAGGAAAAGAGTAAATCATGGTAAAAAATACGATTGGAGCAAGTTATTTCGTGGCTTCTCGTCATCACCCTGATATTTTATGCATGACCAAAGCTGCTCAGTGGATTATTTTACATGGTAGTGCCACGCAGAAAATGGGTAGATTAATCTATGCACACCGCCATTATTTGAGACNACATGGTAGTGCCACGCAGAAAATGGGTAGATTAATCTATGCACACCGCCATTATTTGAGACTATTTACCTTAATTTTACCCCATGTTTTTTATGGTAACACATCTTAATTTTTTGGTACCGCTAGATAAATCCATACCAGTGGATTTTTCAGGACAACATCAGAGTACTCGTAACAACCACTTACTCCAACACAACATGAGGGGAAAAAACAAAAAAATTATTGCACAAAATCACAAACTCATTAAAAAAACATGAGTCCAAGGGAGGCGCAGTAATGACCCTTATTGCGAAAATTTTAACATTTCCCAAAAAAACTTTGTTTTTTTTATTTGCGTTCGGACAAATCAAAAGATGATGTTAAACAAATCTATCGAATCTTTTCAAATTTTCGTAACAGAAAGTCAATTTGTTTCACGTTTTGATTTTTTTGGAGTAAGGCCTAAATAGTTAGTCCTTATACATTATTTCTTAAAAGTTATTATTATTGGTGGAATTTTATGCCAAAACTGTAAAAAGTTGTTCAAACCCATAGTATTTTATGTGAAAAGTAAAAAAGTTATTATGACCAGTAAAATTTCAAAAAAATATTGTGAGCTAAAATTTCGTGAAAAATTAATTTTCGTAAGCCGTTTAACCTTCGTAACACAAAAGTGTTGCACAAGTTTCTACTCAAAAATACGCCCTCAATAAGCTTGATTTCACCTTAAAAATCTACTTGGGCGTAATATGAAAAAACTACTGAGTGTTGTCAAAGTTTGATCCAAAAGAACCAAGAGTTAATAGAAATTAGCATAACTTGTTCGAAAATCTATGGATACTTCTTATTCAAATTCAATGTTATCCATACGAACTAATTATAAGCCTTATTGGGAAAAAATCAAATTGTGAAACAAACTGACCTTCCGTTACAAAAATTTGAAAAGATTCGACAGATATGTTTAAAATCATCTTTTGATTTGTCCTAACGTAAAAAATCACAGCAAAGATTTTTCGGAAATGAAATGTTCAAATTTTCGCAATAAGGGTCATTACTGCACCTCCAAGGTCTCTTTGTCAAATCCAGCTCTCTTGGGGACTTAAGCGTGTTTTCGAGGCAAAATGTGCACCCTGATGATCTCCCATTGGTCATGTGCCTCTATCCCGGTGTGTTCACCCCAGGAATCCCAGTCCATGCTATTGGAAATGCAGTATATCTTGCAAATCGAGCACCGCCATCTCATTATCTTTGTGGAGATTCCCCAAATTTTGAAAAAAATGCATATATCATGAATCTTCGAGGTTGCGGTGGTTACATCGATGGACGTGCTCTTAGGAGTCAATCCCATGACCACAGTTTTGATTCTAATCCATCTGCATGTGGGCACTTAGTGAACCATAATTCCACTTATGACAATTGTGAAGTGCTCTCTTTTTCTTAGGAGGGTGTAGTAAGTGTTGCAGGTGAAAATCCAATGAAAGATGAAGGGACGGGGACAAATCCAGATGATGAGTATTTTTCACTACCAAATGAAACAAGAGCGGATAGTTCTCCGTGGCATTTTGATACATTTGATGAAAAAATGATTGCCTTTTCCAATGCTTCAAAAAAATAATAAAGGAAGAAAACCGTGTGGGGCAGCTTTGGTCTTGAATGTTCCCATTTCAATTGGGAACGAACTATTAATAAATTATGGATTGACTGAACCTTATCCAGAGTAAGCTCAACGGTGGTACGAAAAAGCTCCTTCAACCCAACGATCAGATGACGCACACAATTAAGAATTGGATGGTGCATGTCATGTTTGTGTTTGACTATTGCTCTCATCAGAATGGGGCCCAATGTATTACTTCGTGACTTAATTTTGACTTCAAATTGCCCTCTCTGAATTCAAAACATAGATAGTTTATTTGAATTTGAGCTCACTCGCACAACAATACTGGTACTTAAAGCGTAAAGCGAAAAGTCATTTTTTGGAAATAGAACCTAAGTCACAGTGCGACCTCTCAACTTTCAACTTCCGATCAATACCATCATCATCAAAATAAGGTCACATCGGTGGGATTGTTTTGCGGCGGAGCTTTGTTGGATGGGTTGATTGGTGCGAGTAGTGATGGGATGAGTGAAGGTGAAGATGCAATTACTGCAGATTCCATCGGCTCTATTCAAGCATCGCCGCCACCACCCCCAGTAGGAAGAAATACAGTCTCCGCAGCAGTCCACAGCCTACCTGCCTCCTTCAAGCCAGTGCCGCACTCGAGGTGGAGATGAAGTGTACGAATTGGAAAAATGGCTCCGGCAAGAATTATGGATTCAGAATCAATATCAAATGCAGTCGTCACAATCGTCACAGTCAGATAAATCAAACCAACCAAGGCCATGGCAAGGTCATAGATCAGTCTTAAGAAATTATGCACTATCTAACTACGCATAGACACACTTTTGTCTTTCTTTTCCACCGAAGTAGAGCAACGGCCTGAGCCGTAGGCAAGTTAACAACATACCTCTTCCCGCTTCCGCGAGGAAATTTGGTTTCACTAAACCAATTTCGTCAAACAAAATTAAACAATTCCATCACCAAACTAAAACAACACTACGACAGAGCTCCTCTTCCTCAGTACCGTAAACTTCCAGTTGTATTCCTTTCCAAACCTACAGGTCGAGCCCTCCAAACACCTTCTGGTAGCCTCCTCCGTTGACGCATCCTATAACGAACGTGTTCCGCTGCTTTAATAGCCGCCTCCATTGCTGCAATCCAGTATTCTTTTGCCTCCGATGTTGATTTGCCAAGTTTCCGGAAATCCACTTCCAAAAGCTTCCTATGATTTGGAAGCAGTGAGCTAGGGTCAGTCCACATTAGATCCTTAACCTGTGAGATGATTTCTGTGTGTTGCTGGAGCGTTTTTCCACCTACTTTATAATGAACAACCGAGTTCCTCAATATCCATTGACTGTGGGTAATATGTAGGAGTTTCGTGATAAAGAGCTTCATCCAGTTCATAGCCGCCTCCCTCTTCCCAGCACGACGTTGAGCATCCTTGGCCACCCACACGAAGTCCCTCGATACTCGACCTTCCAGAAATGAATCCCAGCCTAGCCGATCTTGTGATAACGCCACGTGAGCAAAGGGGCTGTCTCTTTCCACCAAGGAGCATAGAGTGACTGTACCCCTCGCATATAAGTACTCCTGCACAGACCACAGAAAGCCCTCATGGACGCCAGTGTCGTACATCCACTGAATCAGCTCCTTTACCGATTTCTTGAAAAGTGCCCTACGAGCCTCGTGGGTGCAGCGGTTAATGTGTTTTGCAGACTCCTTTGGATGGCCGCAACATGGGCAACCACTGGAGACACGCTTATCAATACGGTGAAGTTGCTGATTTGTTCCACAAAAGTGGGACACGTGTTTGGTGATCCAGACCCTGAACATTTTCGGATACTTCTGCATTGCAGCCTCNTCTTCCGATCTCTTCTGCATTGCAGCCTCCATACCATCCCAATGTACTAGATGGAAATCTGAGCGATGGACAATTTTCTTGGAATGAAAGTGTGCCTTCGCTGCTTCCCAACCCCAATGGTCCACAATGGTCCTCTGCACAGAGTGGAAAACCTTTTCTCCTCCCACTGCGATTTGGATAGCCTCAAAGGGAAATTGACTTTTGATGAACCGTTGTGTCCGAACAGCCGCTAAAAGAGCCTCCTTAGCCCACTGATCCACTCGACAATTCAACTGTTGGACAGGTGTAAGCCTGTTCCAATCTTTAAAATCATCTTGGTGGGCGGCCACCCATTCATAGTACGTCCCACAGGGATTCGAAGCAATCAGGCGCTTGATTAACCTAATCAGATCTGCTTGTTGTTGATCATCCCTGAGTCCATAATCAGCCTTCCTCCCGTGACATTTAACACCTTTGTTGTCACAGTAGACCGTGGGTTGTTGAAAGGGACCATAGCAAGATTTGGTTGCGGCGTATAAAACCAACTGGATCAACAGACCTCCCAGTAGCTCGCCCCTATAGTTACTAGCCACAGAACTTCGTTCGACGACTGTGCCTCTCGCAATCATGCCAGTAAGACTGCAGACAATTGCAAAGGCCGCGGAGCAGACGTCACAGGTCACATCTGACATATATGAACCATCATGAACAATCAGCAAGGATCCCATCCGAAGTCCATTTGTTATCCATTCCCCATCTCCATCACAGAAGAAATCCCTCCAAAGAGACTGGTTTTCCAAGGAATATAAATGGTCCCAAAAACCACACCCTTGCTCTTGCTGAGTTGGAGAAAGGGCAACTGAATGAAGGACAATCTCAATATGAGAATGCAGCGAGACTGAAGCAATCATGGGGCCATCGAGTTTCCCGTATGAACTCCATCTATGTTGGAAAACCCTACCATGCCGAGTTCTGCCAGACACACAAAGATACCCACCAGTTTTCCATGCACCACCCTCCTGGTAACAATTGAGTACTGTATCATCGGAGGGAACATAGAACCAAAGGTCAGAGCTGCGTGGACTCCTGAGGAAGTAACCCAGAGGCTTTGGCAGACGAAGAGAAGCGGAACTAATAGAGTGGATTGCCTGATTCCACAAGGAGAAGTCAGCAGTAGTTGGTTTTTCCTTGGGAAACTTTGTCGTGGATGGATATTTGTATGTTTTCAAAAGTACCTCCTGATCAAGGTGGCGTCCATCACAGTGTGTGATCTCGGACAAGAACAACAAACACTTGTATTTCCGAACACGATTTAGCTGAACCAACTGACGTCCTTCATAACCTGCGGCGACAAAACATTCCATCAATGACACATCACCCTCACGAATAGGCGAAAGTGGATCCTCTTCTCCAATCGCCAGATCAACTTTGAACACTGCCAGGAAAGCCCATAGATTCTTAAACCAAGAATCTGTTGCCAACATATGCAGCGATGAGTAGTCGGCCTTAAACACGTTGGAACCGAGGCCAACCTCGACATTGAACGCCTCTAATGCATGGAGAAGCAGATTTCCTACGGAAGTGTCCCTGTCCCAATGATTGTACAGGAAATTGAGCTTGCAAGACAGGCATACAATACCAAAGTTTGGAAGCCCAAGACCCTGATACTTCTCAGGCAATGTACGCCACGCCTTGGTAATATGCCTATTCACTCCTAGTTTTGGCAACGCCTTGAAGTAGAAAGATTGAATGGTTGTTTCTAGGAGTCGAGGCGGAATTACCACCGCCACGAGACCATACTTCATACTAGGGTTCAGCTGAATGAAAAAGCTGACCCAGGCATCCCGTGGAGGAAGATAGCGGGTAGTAAGACGTTCAACCCAGTGCAGTCCCTTCTCTCGAATCGACAGAATCTGTTCATTGCTTTTCCCAGCAGGATTGTAATGAAAACCCAACGTCTTCCGAGGTACATCTGTCTCCAAAAGCTCAATGGGGGCCACGGACCCGTCGGGTTGGGGAATATAGAGAGGAGTTTGTGGAAGCTCTCTGACTTTCTTGAGCTTTGGCACCCCACCAACAAACTTGTGACTGAGGAAATACCAGTAGCATTTTTCTGGTTTCAACGCCCCTCCTGTTGCCTGAATCAGCTTCCCCCACGCCAGAACTGCTTCCTGCACTTGAGCAAGGAATTCCTCATCATCCACCTCCATATCCTCAGCAATGTGTAGCAAATCAGTGTCATCAACAAACATAATTGCTGCCAGGAGAAGCAGACGCATGGAGTAGGACGATTCAAACTTTGCCCCGTAGCCCTGCCCACGGTATGCCCTCACAACAACCGTTGAGACTGCTGTGAAGGAAGGAGGCGCACCCCCGCATCCCTGTCCAGCTCCAAATGTCGGGCGGTCCTTGGTGCCACTGAATGGCGTGGACGCCTCCCCAAATCCCGACCGAACAAAGAACTTCATTGTTTGAAGAGCAATAAGCATCAGGCGAATCCCATTCAAGGGAACACGAAATGAACGAAGGACAACACTGCAAGGAGGATGAGAGACCCTGTCGTAACAGTTAGCGCAGTCAGCCGATGCGATAATAGCAGAACGATGTTGGGTCTTCACAATGTCAGCAGCAAGAGTCTTCGCCATTACTCCGTCTGGAGCCTGACTGTGTTTCTTTGCGAAGTGCTCCTGCGGGATGGTGTCTGTCTCATAAGCTAGATTCATCATTCTCTTGGCAAAAATTAGTTTGGTCCACCAATTGAAGTCAGCCTCGAAAAGACAGATAGCCCGAAGTTTATCCACAAACACATTTCCGCAGATTTTCTCCAACAGAACTGTAACTCCACACGCCCATCTATCCAAGGGGAGCCCGACTTTTGCAGCCAAAGTGAGCTTAGCTGCATGGAGACCAGACAAGCCACGGTCATAACTGGCGGCCTTGTAGTGCCCCAGATGCAGACCAGAATACGAACTGGAGATCCTCTCGTTCGCCCTCTGCCACCACCATTGGAAATCCTCCACAGTTACATAAGTCGCCACTTCATGTTCTGATAAAGATGCATACAGACGTGCAGCCTCTTCGAAGAGCAGACGGGTAGCTTCATCAGTGTCTGGAGGAAATATATATCTTCCTTCCAAGATAGCCAGTGCTGCCTCTGAATCGCCCGTGAAACCAAGATCGTTGAAAAGTTCCCCACTACAGCAGGGGGCACTATAACCAAGCTGAAACCTGGCCGTCAGGTCCCCACCCACTTGCCCCAACATCGGTTCCTCCTCATCATAGTTCACCACGCCCGCTGGGGTCTTCACTTTCACACCAAAGATTTGTCTCGCCGGTTCGCCTTTCACCACCCACTTCAAATGACCGAATTTCTTCCTAGTGTACTCCCGACGCAAAATCCCCTTGATCTCTTCCACAGCTGTTGCATTTCCTTCCTCCTCTGCCGCCCCTAAACGCTCCCGTAGGTGCTGCAGCCGCAGCTCTGGTGCCAGTTCCTCTAGAGATTTCAGACGTTCTTCGCATGCTTGTTGGTGAGCTTCCACTTCCACTAAGGTATAACGGAGAGGATGTTGAATGCCATTCCTATCCGCTGCTCTGCAAAGATTCCTCGTGTCAGGCACTCTCCCAAGAAGGTATGATTTGATCCAGGACAGGATGGTTCGACGTTTGATCCAAAGACCGATCACAGGACTGTAGTCGAGGTGATTTCGAGTACGCTTATGACACTGTGCTTCTGCTGACTTCATATAAGCAGTGAGTTCGTCGTCCCACTTATTAAAATGAAGCATGAAGTCGGATGGAGACATAGTTGCACGCAAATCAAACAACTTATCCAGCTTCTCAAAAGTTCGGTGACGTTCAGTAAGATCGTTTAGAACCTTGACGTAGTTCTTCCTGATTCTACTTGAGTCGCAGTGCAGATTTCGGCCACAGGATTTCTGGATTCTGGGGAATCGAGTTCCAATCACTGACGGTGCTTTGATGTCAATCACAAAACCACAGTGATCACCAATGCCACCTTTCTTTGGAAGAATTAGAATGCCATCAGTATCTACTCCTGGAGTTGCAAGGTACTCATTCCAGGGGGTCTGTCCCCATTGATGGCTGCTTTGCAACTCCAGGAGTAGATACTGATGGCATTCTAATTCTTCCAAAGAAAGGTNGGAGTTGCAAAGCAGCCATCAATGGGGACAGACCCCCTGGAATGAGTACCTTGCAGCTGCACTCCTGTTGTGGCATAAAATTGCTCCAACATGAGTAGATCTTCCTCCCTAATTCTGCGGGAGAACCGTCCATTATAGACGTTCTCATTGGCATCCATGCACAATATGAGCTCCTCCCCACCTCTGTGCCATTCCAGGAGTTTTGCCAGAAGTTGTTCACAGAACAACGTGCGAGGTGATCGGAATTCCCCTTTGCCCTGGAAATAACGCTGATGCTGTTCAAAAACGGTCCTCCCGGCAGAGGAAGCCGGCGGAGGACGAGGTTGGTAGGCCACTATTATTCTCGTCTTCTTCTCCCCTGTCCCAACTAATATCCATGACCACCTGCCCAGGTCTGTCTCATCCACTCCTGTATCCAAGACAAACTGTGTAAGACGGCCCACCGCCATAGCAGCCGTGCCTCCATATTGAACTCTGCCAAATTTCTCATGTTTGTTATAGCCAACCGCACTTTTCCTTGATTTGCCTACCCCAATGATCTCTTGAAATTGCTGATCTCGACCCACACAGTCCCATTGGCATTGAGTTTCGCATCCCAGTATCACATCCGCTTGGTATTTGTTCACCAAACTATTGATCTGTCTGACTTTGCGCTGATCTGTCCCGATGCCCAAGCTATTCCAATTCTCATAATAAATTCGCACCACATCATCAGGTTTTTCTTGAGGCACAAAACCTTGGGCTCCCAATGATGCTTGAAGAAAAACGTCTTCGATTTCCTTATCCGCCGTCACTTGGGCAAGATGAACTTCAAGGGCTTTTTGATGAAGTCTAGGTGCTTTGTGTTTATTGATTTTGGCATAAGACTTGGATGTTGCATAGTCCACCAGCTCTGAAATCGTAGGAAGAATTGACTTGTGGTTGGCCTCAGAAGCATAACTAAATTGTTTGAGTTTAACATGAAAGGGATGTTTGCTTGGGGAGTGGTTTCTCCACCTTCCTGCCCTTTGTTGTGAACGTTTAGATTTTGAACTGCCCGGTTGGCTCCCCCATTCTGGAGGTGGCTCTGGTGGAGGACGTGCTTTGAAAGAATATTCGTGTGTGGGTGTGCCAGCAGTAGAAGATGTATATGAATTATAAATAGTTGGATGATAATCATCCTTCCCTAAGCGAGGTTTGCATTTGTATCCCACAACCTGTGGGATGTACCTCGTCTGAGACGGGGAGCTCTCTGCGGATGATTTCTTCTTCTTCTTTCGAAACCTTCTCGTCCTCTTAACTCGATAAAGAGGACTCCCCGTGGTGCTCCCACCGTTGAGCCTCCTAGCCGCACCACTTCTAGGAGGCCCAGTTTGAGTGGCGCTTCGCCTTCTCCCCCTGCTCCCACTCTCAGCAGAGGGGTCAGTTAAAACTATTTGGGGCCCTGCGCCCCGCCACCACCCTCTTCAATGCCGGCTGTTCCATTGTCTATCGCAGTCTTAGCCACTTGGCTCTCAACCACCTGTACTCTTTTCTCACTGGAAC
>JALLOT010006067.1:0-15013 GCA_036939595.1 Thalassiosira livingstoniorum
CAAAAGAGTTAAATAAGCTAGTTTTCACATTAAATACGTGACTCTGGGATGTTCCTGTCTTGCAACAATTTTCAAAACAAAACCATTTTATGTACATCAATAATA
Organism: Thalassiosira livingstoniorum; assembly: GCA_036939595.1. Classification (NCBI taxonomy): domain Eukaryota; phylum Bacillariophyta; class Thalassiosirophyceae; order Thalassiosirales; family Thalassiosiraceae; genus Thalassiosira; species Thalassiosira livingstoniorum. Next base: position 106 of record JALLOT010006067.1, read on the forward strand.
TTACTTTGGTAATTTAACAGCAAGGAAAATGATTTTTAGAAGGATTATTCATAGTCAACCTATGTACCAATAATGATGATTACTACCATATCTATATTATGATCCGGGAAGTACTGCTTTTTGCAGCCCCCAAGGGAATCACATTTGGTTCAGTTTTACGCGGGGTTTATTAGGCACGGGACTCAGTTATTCAAAAACAAGATAGCCGCTTTTTTTCTACATAATTATGTTATGTATTTGACATAGGAATGTTTATTATTTGTTTTCTTTTACAGCGTTCATGTATAAGTTTAACATGGGATTTAAATAAGTGATAAATTATTTTATCTTTATGCTTAGGAATAAAATATATTATAGATAAAATTACGGGTAAATTAAGGTTGTTTTTCATTGGAAAAGGATCAACTGATAATGAGCCATGAGTACCTACTGAGAAAAAAAAGCTTATTATTTTTTTGCAAACTCTAAAACATGTGTAACATTTGAAGGGACTAACTGCTTATGCCTATGCAACAGCAAAAAATATTCTTTCTTGTGAGATGGTCTGATCGTCCGGGACTGAACCATCCAGGACAATCTCCGGGACAAATTTTTTAAGAACAATTTTTTCGCCCAAATAATTATTTTGGATACTTATTAAATAGCCAAAATAAAAAATACTTTTTGGTACTACCTAGTACCCAGTCCTATTATTTTTTCTGCCTGCCATGGCCATGGCATTCATCACCCCTCCCCCAATCCACCACTCCATCTCCCACCACACCACCATTGTCTGCCCCCCCCCGCCACCACCACCGTACACACCGCAGCAACGCCGATAACAACACCATGGCGGCACTGCCATCGTGCATTCAATAACCCCCCCCCCCTTTCACAGTATTGGCCCCTCCCACAAACCACCTCCCCATCTCCCACCGCACCAAACGCCACTGCCACCATTGTCCACCATCATTGTCCGCTGCCCCGCCGCCGTTGTCCACCGTCACTGTCCGCTGCTGTACGCACCGCCACAACGCCACAACATGACTATGGTGTGGGGGCACCGGCAATCAAAAATTCCCCCCCCCCTTTGCCAAATCGCCCCTCAACTGCCTCCCCATCTCCCACAGCACCACCACCATTGTCCACTGTCATTTTCCACCACCCCCGCCACCATCGTTCACCGTCATTGTCCGCCGCCCCCACATTGTCCACCGTCATTGTCCGCTGCCATACGCACCGCCACAACGCCACAACACGACTACAGCGTGGTGGCACCGGCAATCAAAATTCCCCCCCCTTCACCGAATCGCCCCTCAACCGCCTCCTCATCTCCCATGGCACTGCCACCATTGTCCACCGTCATTGTGCACTGCCCCCGCCACCATCAATCACCGTCATTTTCTGCCGCCCCCACCACTGTTGCCGTACGTACCGCCACAACACCACGTGGCGTCACCGGCGATCAATTTTTGGAGAACTAAAGTTCTCAGAATTCCGAATCCAACAATCCAGCAACCATTGTAGTCTATCTCATTTGCCCGCCACCATTGTCCACATCATTCCACCCCACCATTGACGTTCATTTACACCCCCCATGTGGCTGTGCAATTTTGCACTCAACAAAAACGTACAATTTAAGTTTCTTACCCTTTTTTGACTTCTATATTCTGTCAATATCACTAACATTCATAATATTGCGTTTTATTTTTTCTTCCAATTCTGAATTACACCTGATTGATTACTTGTGGACACAACAATGTGGGAGTTGTGTTGCTTGAAACTTCTTGCAACCTGGCTTGATTAAAAGAGAGGAGAACTCTTAAAATAGCGGACAGGATATAGTCCTAAAAACCTTCCCACACTTAGGTAAGGGGGGAATCTCTGCCCATTTTTTTATTTATTTTATAGAATATGTGCTAAATACTGGCAAACATTTCTTTTTAAATTGCAGTTCATTTGTGGCACTGCAGATTTTTGGTATTGCTTGTTGGATTGACTCGGTCTATTGCAAATGAAACGGTTTGCTCTTGTTTTGGAGAACAGAACTCCGGAAGTCTGCTGCTGAATCAAGCATTTTGCTTGTTCGCAGTCTCCAACACATCCGGCAGATCTCTGTCAGTACAAGCTTGGCAAAACACCGGTTGATTTCAAAATATGGCAGTTTCAAAAGCAAAGAAGGAGGCAGGGAAGAAAGGGGGCAGAGCTAAGAAGCAGCGCAAGGCACAGCAGCTAAAATCAAAGCAGAATGATGTGGCTACAGTTGTCAATGCCAATCCGGCAACAAGGTTCCTTGTTCCATTAGGAACAGAGCTTGTCTGGATCAAATACCTTCTAAAAAACAGAAAGCATCAAACCACAACTGATCGTATGGAGAAGTACAGAAGGTATACTGTTCGCCAATTTTATTTCAGTCTTTGTGGCAAAATTGGTTCCAGGCAGAAGTTCATTGGGCATCTGACTGAATCAATCCTCTTTTGTGAAAAGAAATCAAGAGGACAGACTGAAATGAGTGAAGGCCTAAAGGAGGAAAGAACATCGGTGATGGACCAAGTTGATAAGCTATTAGAAAGGAAAGCACGGATGCATCAATACTTGCACAGTTTTGAGTAAGTTCTATTTTGTTGTAATTAATTTTAATTTATGGAAATAATAGCTTATTCTGAATACCACAACTTATTCAACAGACCAAGAACAAAGAGGGTACCTCGTGCAAACAACCGGGGTGACATGAGATTGAAGCAGAAATTGGATAGAAGTGAGAGACACGCATGTCACACACTCAGAACCATGCGCAACATCTCAAACAAAACAATCGATCTGACATTTTTCCCTGGTGATTCAGACCAACCAATTGATGTGGATGAGCTAGAGAATCAGCTGCTTGATTTGAGTGTGGACCATAAACCTCTCAACAAGGATTCAGACGATGATTACCAGCCAGACAGCAAAGCAGTTCAAAAGTTAGGGCCCAAAGATTATGGATATTACAGTCCACAGAAAGCAATGAAAGCTGAGCAGCAACAAAAGAAATGCTATAGGAAACAACCCATGCCTACTGCTGCTTCAGCGTCTGAGTTCCTTCAACTGAGAATCGAAGACGGAATCCTAGTAAATGAAGACCACAAACCAACAAATGATGAGTCATACCTTTGGAATGATGACGTTCAATTTAAGTTTCCAGAGCAAATAGGTAAGCAATCATTTGATTCTATTTGTTGAGATACTTTTATGATTGTAATCTTACTTGAGTGTCTGTTTAATATTGACAGAATTAGATGGGCAGGCTCTCTTTGCCATAAAAATACCGTTGAATTCATGGAAGTACTTTGCCCTTTACGGTCAAAACTCTAGTCAAATTTTAACTCCTGATTTTAGAAATGGCATTGTGAATGACATCAAGTGTGCAGGTGTGTTTTGTGAAAGGGTAGATAGGTGTATTCATGGGCAGTTTTATTTGGGAGAGGGTCTCCGTCAGGATACCCATTTCACTTTGAGCATTTTATCCATTGATCTATTCATGGAGATTATTGCATGTTTGCGGATTCCTGTAGTGCATCATGGGCCACATACCAAGGAATTGACAGATGGAAAAATATTTCCATTTGTGCAAAACCTACCACCATGTGTTTCAGCTTATACACCCAAGCAGGCTAAAATGGTGAAACTATTAACAAATCTTTTTGTTAAGATGTTGCCCCATATGATCAAAGTGAGTGTGTGCTATGTTCGTATTATTTTCAATCCTGATCGTTCACCATCTAAAACACAATTCTTTTTGTTTGTATCTACTAAACAGTGTCCTGTTAGTGGTAGTAAATGTTATCAGTTCCATTGTAATCACGTTTTGCATGAAACAGCTGCAAACCGATATCAGCACAAAAATCATTTTGGTATGGTTGACATCCAGTTAATTCAATCTCCAAAGTATGCCAAAAGGGAAGCAATGAAGGTGTCAGGAGAGTACATTGTTTTTGCTTCATCTGAATTCTTGCAGGACACCCCTTTTTATGATGTCATTGATCGTTCAGAAGAGCATATTGCTTTGCAAGAGGAATGGCATGAACAGCTGGAGATCCCTTTTCATCCTAGGTACCCCCCCTGACATACTGGGCTATGTCAGTCTGATAGCTCACTGCATAATAACACTAACAAAAAACATGCCTACTTTCCCCCTAAATAATAGGCTCATAATCAAAAATTATTATTCAAAGTCCTATTATGTGACAACCTTCACTATGTGGAGATAGTCACATAATCAAAAATTTTTTAAAAAAATTTATTTTTGGCAATTTTAAAAGAGGGGAAAATAAGGAAGTCAAAAAAATTTTCAAAAAATTATTTTTGACAATTTGAGAAGAGGACAAAATAAGGGTTACAAGAGTCACAAATAAGGAAACAAGTGCATATTTGGTGCTCTTAAATTTTAAAACGTCAAATATGATCAAAATTAAGTTTATATTATAATATTACTAAATTAGGAGCGAAACAAGAACTTGCGTGGCTTAGCGGTAGAGCCGTGATACGAAGTACGTAGTTGTCCGAGTTCGGACCTCCGTGAGTGAAAACAAATCTGAGAAGGCTTATCTAGTGTGATCTGACGGATAATAATATTTTTTCTTTCTTATTCGTAGTACTCTACCTAAAAATAAGATGTTATAGTATTACGAAACCACAGTACTACCAGATCACTCCGTGGTTGAGTGGTATCAATCATGGCCCCTTCACGTTGTGTCGGGGGTTGACTATGCGTAATACACTATTATGTGTGTAATATAGTATGTGTGATGACTGAGCGAACTTGCTTGAGTATTATCTTTCCGATAATAGCGCGACGATCTTTTTTTGTTATTTTTTTGCTCTACGTAGGAATTCCGTGGCCAAATATCGATTTTGAGGTACTTAGGATGAAAAGGGATTTGGAAGTGAAGTGTAAGATGGGGCTCTGGGATGCTGGCTCCCTTGTTTTGTCTGCTCAACTGCTTAAAGGACATGTTGATGCAAAGAATGGGAAGAAAAAAGATTTCACTTTGTCTGGGTGTGTTCCAGTTAAGCATCAGCTTCTCGACGAAGAAACCAACAGCAAACTGTCAAGAGTTGGGTACACTTCTGACACTGTCTATTGTTCAGCATTGCTTTACAATCGCCAAGTTGTGGAGAGCCACAATGAATATGATCAGTGAAAAAAAAGAATTCATTAATAGCTTTCCTCCTCATTTGAAAGGGCCTCGCTTGTTGATAGAGACATTTGAGGATATGAATCTTTGTTACAACAAAAGGTGCTTTAGGAAAGATTCGAGAGCTCAATTAATTACTTTGCTGACTAGACTCGATACTGAAACAGGATTTGATGGATTTGCATGCAAATTCATTGAACATAGTGATAAAATGGTAAGAACATTGTGTGGTCCTATTTTATTATTTTTTTGAATTAACTAATAAACATATTCAACATTCTACTTTGCATTCAGGGCTTTCTTTCGTGTTTAATTCATCAGTTTATTACTTTTGCTAAACTTAAATCTTTGTCAAAACAAGATTGCATAAAGGGTTTTGTGTTCATTGCTGATCAATGCAATAACTCTATGATTGCTTGCCAAGCAATTACTATTTTGATGGATAGCTATGAAGGTTCCCGCTGCTTCTACACTCAGTTAGCCAAAATCTGTTGTGTTCTGAAAGAGAGATCCCTCGAGAACAAGGATGTTGGTAGTGGTGCAGACCCAAGATTTGGTCCATCAAACAATAAACTCTACTTTGAATGTGAGGTAGAAGATATTGTTGACAACATTCAGGGATGGATTAACATTCATGACTGCAAAATGAGAGCGTGCAAGTCCACCAAGCACACAAAAGAAGGAATGATTCAGCGGATTGCTGTTTGTAACAGTATTATTAAAAAAATTGAATCATTCAATGGACTGGGATCTGTTCGTGCTGTTGCATTTGTCACCTTGTTGTCTGCAATGCATATTCTCGACCATGACTTTCTAATTTATGTCCCCTTGCATTTTGGAGGAAAAGTTAAGAAATTCCTTCAAGAGGACATGGGTTGGATAAAAAAATCAACAAATCCAGTTGAGGCATCGGGAGATCTTCTGTTCCAACTTTGCAATGTTTTTAATCTCAATGTGACTTTGAACATTATTGAGAATACAATGTGCTACATCAAGAGATTTCCGAAAAGGAAAGATTATTTTCTGTGTTTGCCAAAATATGAGGGAGGTCAGGTTAGTTCATGTGCCACTAAATATGTCAGTGGTACTCTATTATATCCTGAGAAAGAATTACAGCCTTTTTACAAGATTAATGGACATGGGACGGGGAACTGGAAATTAATTTGTTTTGATGGTAGTAAATATGTCCCTATGTTTTCAGATAGGCCTGATCCAAAATGCTACTTGTCATGGGGTGAAGACGGGTATTTGCATTTCAACAACAATGTGGATGTTTAGGATATTAAAGTTTTACTAACATGTAAGTGAATCCATCAAAATGTCAACTAATCAATACTCTTGCAATAGTGATTGCCGATCCGACAAATTTGTTTGTTGGTGAATGGTAGTGTCATACACAAATTTGTTCTGTTTACCAGTGCGAGATATAAGTTCCATCATTGCCATTCCACTAATAACAATTGGTGGTGTCGCTAGTCTCCCATGTCCAGAAACAAAATTAACTTTGAACTGCAACTTGCTGATGGACAAGCTTCCTTTTGCATCTGGTGGTCCATAAACTGCCAATATTACAAAATTAGATTTTTCTAAAGTTGGTGTGAGAGTCCCCACAATCTCTTGATTTGGAGGAAGAGGGTTGACAGGCATGCATGTTTCGATGCAAATTATGAGACTTTTTTTCCAAACAGAGTCAGAAATATTATATTCAGCTCCTTGCTGCATAAGAGACTTCCTCTGGGGACATGAGTTGACAGTGTGCTTAGCTTGCTCGTTACAAAATCCACACTTTGATAGCAATGACTTGGTATTTTCCCTTACAGTCAATTCCCCCATTTGATTCAGTGTATGAGCTCCCATCTTTTGGAGTTTTGGTCATTTGGGTTTTGTACCAAGCTCAGATTGAATTTCATACCTTGGTTTTAATTGCGTTTTTGTTGCTTTGAGAACATTTGATTTTGATGGTTGTTTCACATTGATGTTGTTTGATATGAATGCATTTTTTGATGGTAAGAACGCAGATTGATATTGACGAACAAGATCTGCTGTGATGTTTCTTATTTTTTCAAACAATTCAGAATCCTCATGTGACACGTTGACTTCTGGTCCATCTTTGGTACCATACAATACTAAATTTTGCATGCTAACTGCCATTCCACCCACAACAAATTTCACAGACTCTTTACACTTGGAATATTAAGAATGAATGCTTCAAAAAAATTCTTGCAATTTATGTTTATCCAGAGGTTTCACCTGTGTGCTCAACTCATGAATCTCATTCTCCTCATTGATTGTCTCGTCGACAACTGCTTCTTCTGTTAAATCAACCATACTGTCCGATTCATTTTGTGCAAGTCTTCCTCAAAACACATATTGTCCGTGGTTTCTTCTTCCATGAAACCATTCAAGGAACCTTTTTGTTTCGTTCTCCTCATATGTCTTCGTTCATGCAGTTCCATCTTAAATCCTCCATGTAACTTGATCAGATACTGGCACTGACATTCATGAGGTACACATACATCACATCCACAGTGTTGTTGAGAGTCTTTGAAACTTGTGAAAATCTTGATGTCTTGGGAGGGGTGAGCAATGTTTTGGATCATGATATGAAATGATTTATCAGGATTGTTCTCTACATCCATCTGCAATTCTTCATCAGAAATACGTTGGCATCTCTTGAACCGACTGTAATCATCGAGACTCATCTTTCTTGCGGCATTCAAAAGAGAAACATTTGTTGACGTCATTGGCTTTTCTTCCAGTTGATTGATTTCTGTTTTTATTTTCAAATCTTGTGCGAAGAGAATTTTGTTTGTAAGATTACGAAATTTGATTTGTCTTTGAGAAAGATCTTTGAATAGGGTCATTACGTTTTCACAGTATTTGTTTGACTTTGTATGACCATGATTCAAGTGGCACAAAATGCTGGAATGGTTTTGTTCAGCAGACGTCAATCCTTGGTAGTCTCTAAGAATACCAGGTATTTTTTGAAGAAGATATTCAGCATAAGTATTCTTTTCTGAAGCAAATTGATGAATTTTTTCTTCTGCTGACAAGTTTCGTTCCCCATCTGATGATTGAATTTTCTTCAGTGCATTGTCGTAAGCAACATTGAAGTGGTGTTCAGACCATGAGATTACCATTTGATGCACAAAATATTCGATTTGTGGATACAAAACAGTTCCAAAAAACTTGGGGAGGACAGAGTCGAGTAGATGAAAACAATCAGGTATGTATGTGGCATTTGTCATTCCACAATTCACGACATCTTCTTGAGAGAAAAACTTATCTGCAGACAGCACTTTGATGGAAGAAAGAGGTCGTGCTGGTGAGTTGGCTGCCACAAATTGTATCATGAAATTATATGCGTATTTTCTTTCTCTCTGCTGCATTGCACAGTTTCCCCAATTCATTATACATAGTCATAGAGATGTATGGCCACAACCATTTGTTTGTTCCTCTTTTCATTGCATCAATAGCTATATAAGACCCGAAATGTTCAAAATTATCCCTCATGGTTGCTGTCTGCCAGACAAGACCATTTATATTGCCCTCCATGTCTGATGCAAACTCATATGCAAATCCCCGACAATTGTCTTTGATCAATTGGAGATAGTCACAGAGAGAAACAGTGGAATCTGTATCATTGTCAATATCTTGCAAAGCTTCCTTCCAGAATTTTTGTGTCAATTCATGTGCTTCATTGTCATCTAACTCAATCTCATTGTCAATACCATTGAGAGCATCCGTCTCTTCGACAAGTCGTGTGAACTGTTCAAATGATTTATCATTTGAGAGCGAAGGTAACAGCCGCTCAACCCTTACTCGTACATTGAAGATATGGTGTTTTGTTATGTCCTGATGTTTTGGCCAAAATGTTTGTATCTCATCTCTGATTGTGGTAGCTTTCAGTCTTCCGTTGAGTGCTTTTATGCAAAGACTGTACAAACCATGCACACCAATTGCCATGGTATACCCTCCTCCATGTTGTTTGGACATGATGTAATTTTGCCGTCCAGGTTCGCAGTTACCACCATGCTTACAATTTGCAGATACTATGAGGATTTCTCTATCTGGATCATCTCTCATTCTTGGTCTCAAATTTGCTTTCTTTTTGGTTGGTTTAACAAGATGTTTGTGGACACCTTTCCAAAAGATTTTGAACATGCATCCTTTTCTTAAAGTCCCGGGGAGATAATTTCTTGAAGTTTTGTCTTTCCTGTAGCTGCTGCACTCAAAGGCGTCTCTTTCTGAACAAACACTAAATCCATGAATGCCCCCGAAATCACTAAGAGCCTCTCTCAATAATTTTTTATTTGCCCATAAATCACCCTCTCTAAAAAGTTCAGCAGCAACCTCATCCATGTTGATTGCCTCATCATATTCTTTTGAACTTCTGGAGCATTTTGCAACAAGTTGTTCTTTACAAATGCCTTAAATAATTGTACTAAGATCATTCCAATCCAACAAATTTTGTGCAAACACTTGAGAGTGAGATAGGATTTGTGGTTTATTAACCTCTTCATCTTGGGAATTCTGAGTATTGCCAATATTGTCAGAATCACGTGAAATATCATTACTGCTACTAATTGTATCTGGTCTTTTGTTTAGTGTATTTTCATTGTCAAAATGAGTACCAAGATTCATTGACTGTAAATTAGTCCCTCCGCCGTTTTTGTTGAATGAGGTATTGGATGATATAGAAATGACAGAGTCCGGTTGTTTGTTAATCAAGGGACTTATCTTGGGAGATGATGCAATGAACTTGACTTTTGAAGGAGTTGGTGCAAGGGGATGGACTTCTGCGTCACCATTTTTCATGCATCCTGCCTTCAATGGAGGGGAGACCACTTCAACATTGGAAAAGATATTCTCATTTTCATTTTCTTTGCGTAAATTGGTAATGCTGAGGGAGTTGTTGGAGTCACTGGAGTAAGAACTGTCGGATGACATTGTTGATACTTATTTGACAATATACTATGATGAATCTATGGGTGTTTGGTTGTACTGGTAGCTCAATTGATTTATTGGCTATTTTAATGGGGACTGGATGGTTTGTGGAGAGGTGGGGTATCGTGCTTAGTTTGGTTGGTCATGAGAAAAGTGTAGGGTTTGAATAGCACAGGACAGACTGAGTGACGTGGTACAAAGAAACAAAAATCTATTTTGTGAATGACGTCAGATTTTGCAATGGATATAGGATTGGCGATGGAAATGATATATGGAATGTTGTATTGTTTGGCGATAAAATGTATGTACCTGAAAAAGTGATCTTACAAATTTTGGAAAAGTTGTCCCGGAGGTTGTCCTGGATGGTTCAGTCCCGGATGATCAGACCGTCTCTTTCTTGTACCTCATGTAAATGAGTCTAACTGAGTAGGAGTACCTGTGTAAGCAAGTAAAAAGTACTCATAACTAACATCATTATCTCTAACTCTCTTGTACAATACTGCTATTGCTGGTGAGTAATGATAATAGGTAGGTGGTATCTTGTGTACGAGTAAGTAGTACAAGCAGTAGTCATTTAGGAGTACTAGTACCATCATTCATCGTGCTCCACTGTTGTGTGGTAAGCTGTGGTAAGTAAGTACTCCTACTTACATATGGTACCATAGTTACTCCTATGTTTTAGGTACAATACTACTTACGAGACAATTAAGACAATTTGATAATTACTCCCCCTGTTCCTACATCGTACTTAGACTACATACAATGTGCTGCTGGATATGCTGTTGTAAATTTTTACGAGGAACACTGGCAGAACAATGTACTGACATGTTGAATTTATTGAAATACAACAGAACAAATTTGTACAACGGTGGTTGTATATTCTGATGTATACCCTGCTGTATTTTATCTGTGCTGGTCATCTTTTAATTTTTCTTTCACCATGGAGGAAATATTACCGCTTCTTGTGGCCCTCAATGCTGCCCTTGTGTTTTTGTTGGCAGCGGCAGCTACTACTTCCGTCAGTGGCATCACTGAAAAAGATGTGATTGACATGATTGACATTTTGTTGGAGGAGGCAGACATTGCAGAAAAATTGACTTTGCGGAAGCAAAAATCCTCGACTGGAAATGATAACAGCAACAAAAAGAGAAAAGAGAGCAACTGGGATCATGAGCATGCCTTTATGTGCGTCAATGATGACTATATGGGTCCCACTCCTAGGTTCCAGTATCGTCAATTTGAATGCATTTTCCGTATCACGCGAGGCATGGCAGAGAAATTGCTGTTGCATTTGGCAAATGGTGATAAATTTTGGACGATGTCGTACGACGTGAAGTTCCTTTGCTATGGAGTTTCTTTCAACGCGTTCCAAGATATATTTCCAAATGGGAGTCACGACAGCTCAGATGTGCGTATCGAAATTGGGGAGGGGGGTTGTCGAGTGTGAAGAGATCGTGTCGCAATATCTTTGTAAATTTTCAAAAGCTGACGCCCGCAACGTAGAGTCTTTGCACCATGAAATACACGGGGCGAGAGGAATGCTTGGTTCCCTTGACTGCACTCATCTCATATTGGAGAACTGCCCACGTGCATGGAAGGGGCAGTTTCAGGGACGAGACGGCCACGCATCAATTGGCCTCGAGGCGGTGTCGGATACAAATCTGTGGTTTTGGCACAATTCATTTGGATACCCTGGATCATTGAATGATCTGAACATTTGGGAGAGGAGTAGTCTGTTTGAGTCATTCCAAAATGGGTCCTTTTCTGAGCTCAATTTTGAGTTTAAAATTAATGACCAAACTTTCGACCAACTTTATTTCTTGGTTGATGGCATTTACCCACAACTTGCACGCTTTTTACAATCTATTTCTGTTCCACTAACGCGAATAGAGCGAACATTTGCTGGGTGGCAGGAGGCAAAACGGAAGGACATTGAGCAAGCATTTGGAGTTTGGAAGAAAAAATTTTGTTTCACATCTTATCCTATTTGTTTGTTCTATCAAGATGACATTTTCTTTGTAGTGCGAGCATGTATTGCAATGCACAATATGATGGTTGAACACCGGATCCAATGTGACGAAACAGAGTCCAGTGATTTTTACGAAGTGTGTGAAACAGACAATACACCTGATTATGCGCATGGAGTGGATGGGAACGATGGCGTTGCCACGGAGATAGACAATGAGATGCGCGAATTGGAAGAACGGCAAGTAGACACAGATCTACGAAACGATTTCGTAGATGTAGATCTTATCAACCGCATTGAGCATGCCCATGTTTTGCCATGGTATTTGCAAATAGTGCAGCGGAGATGGGAGAAGCTGCATTATGTTGAAAAGCATGAAAGGCTTTGCGATGCTGTAATGAAGGAGGTATACAAAATGAGGTACGGCAACAATGAATTCGAGGAAGTTGTAGACGTATTTAATTCATTGGAGTAAGTTTCGTATTAGAGATACTAATTATTTATGGGCTAACACAAGTTCTAACAACACGTAAAAAATGCATATGCATCTACTTTAAATTAAACCTCCATATTTGCATTGTTCTGGTTAACTCCCACATTTGGATCACTGATGTCGTGGGTTTCATCATCTGCACTCTTTTTCTCACTCTCGAGTCTCCTGATTTCGCGTTCAACACAAAGCATCTCCAGGCGAAGTTGTTGCTGCTTCAACTCGTATTCGTTTTGTTCTATCTCAGATTTTGCCATAGCTGCCGAGCGAACATTTGAGAAATATCTGTCTCGCTCTTCCACTGGTGCAGCTAGCATGATTTGATTTTTGGCAATACTTTCAGTAACACTGCAGATGGATTCAATACCCTTTTGTATGATTGTCATAGGCCCAATTCCTGCATATTTTTATCAACTAGAATAGATCCCAAAAATACCTATTTTTGGACTTGCTACAAATGGGGATTGTAGCTACTGCGCAAGGAAGCAGTAAATAGCCGTATTGCTACTGAAGGCTACATACGTACATCTATACTATTCCATAGGTAGATTGTTACGTGGAACTATCGACGTCACTACGTCAAGCTTCCTACGGTTGTAGGTAGATGCAGATACCTAAGACGTACTAAGTACGCACTCGAAGTTAGGTAGCTTGAGTACTACATGAGTCCTATAGTACTCTACGCTACTGTATGGTGTAATACCTCCTTCATTTTTCATTATTTTTATTTTCTTTATTTTAGTCATAATTATTACTAAGAGTGATAATTGCATGCCAATTTACTTAGATGGTGAAGACTGCTAGCGCTTGCTTGACAAGGCAGTAGTAAGGACTCAACCTAAAAATTCAAATTTTGAATATCCACTACGTGGAAGGCTGTAGTAATTCTAAGTCATCTTTGCAAAAGGCAAATACCCCAAAAGGCTTAATTATTATATTACCTAACGTACGTGATGGCGAACATTTGGGCGAGTAGGTTTCCCGACGGCATTCGCCAAGGAGATGCCGAAAGAGGTAATATCAGCAGATATACACCCCCCATACGTTTTATCCCGGATCTATCTAAATATACAGATGATACGGAAGGTACTAAGATTACTATTCCTAATAAGGATGGTACTAGAGTACAGTACCATAAGTACGTACATAAGGACGTAGAGTCCTTTGTAAAATTTCAAATGTCCGTTGATAGCCGTCTTACCCAAGACGGGACATTTGCGAAAACCGCAGATTTTGAAAAAGAAATCATCGCCGAAGGAAAGAAATTTTCGAAATTTGCGAAAGTTCCGAATTCGGAGTCGACTGATGCAAAAGCTGCGAGGGAGAAAAAACTAGGAGATGCCACTGATCGTATCAACGACATACGTACGGAACTAGGTAAACTAGGCGTACATGCGTTGAATACCTACGAGGGCCTACTAGATGACTCTATGGTGACTGCTTGGCGCGCTCTCGTAGAAAAGATATGTGATAAGCCCTACAAGGCGAAGGGCAATTCTCAACCCCCACGAGGACGCAGCATGGACACCTACTTGAAATGCAAACGTGAGCATATCAAGAAATTTGCCCCTCATGATGCAGCTGAACGCCATAAGCACTACATGCGTGGATGCTTGAAAAAGCCCACTAAAATGGGCGTCCGCGACACTGCAACCAGACTCGGAGATATCAACGAGTACACAGAGCACCTGCCCACGGTAAAAGGACACTCTGAAAAGCTCTCTGAAGCTGAAAAATGCTCCATATTGATGCGTATGATTCCACACAAGTGGGAGTCGCTCTACCAAGTTTCGAACGCGGATAGCTTTCCCACGAATTTGGAAAAACTTGTCGATCGCCTCGAGGCTATCGAGAAGCACGAGCTCGCTACGCAGGAGACAAAGCCGGCTTCTGCACCGGCCAAGACTACGACTACCAAGAAACGCACTCCGTCGATGACTGAGCCGATCCCAAGAAGCGGTAAAAAGTCACGCCCGACTGCTAAGCATTGCAAGCTTTGCGAGCAGCATGGGGGCGCACCGGGCACGCACAATACCGGTGAATGTCGTAAGTGGAATTCTGATGGGACTCGCAAGAGCGGTAGGGCTGCGGCCAACCAAAACCAGGACTTCAAGCAAATGTTTGCTACTTTTGCTAAAGAAATGACCAAAGAGATGAGCTCATTCAAGAAAAGAAAGAAGAAGAAATCTAAGAAAAGCAAGAAGCGTCATTATGACTCCTCCTCCTCCTCAGATTCCGATAGTAGCTAGGGGTCTGGGTCGAGTACTGTCTACAGTGAAGTACCTTGTAGTACAAATAAACTAGAAAATCATGTATGTGAAAATTCTCGTGAAATTAATACTGTAGAAC
>JALLOT010006085.1:0-16777 GCA_036939595.1 Thalassiosira livingstoniorum
CATTTTTTCAATTAAACCAACATTTCAAACCCAGACCCCATGTACCACATCAGGTATGCTCGTCATATTCAGTGATAACTGGAAAGGCAAACTAATAAAAGGATTATTAATAGATATGAACAGTCAGAAAGTGTGTGTTGGGGGGCCAAGCCCTCTATCTCCCATGCAGCAACTAAATTGCTGCATGCATCTCAAAACAAACCAGCCAATGCAATTCAACTGCAAATCATTGGATGGACATCAATGAAATGAAAGCTTAGACCACTTGGGTCTTCACATTACTGGCTATTCCAAAATGCTGGAGAATGCCAAAGAACTAATGCCAATGGCAAAACCCCTCCCCACTTCTTTCTGCTGAGCACACCTTTTCCCATCAACAAGCTCAAAACATCCTACGAGTCGGATCTTCTGGTGGATGTTTGGAGCTTGGAACCCAAGGCCCTAGAGGGCCTAATCAAAACCTCTTTCATGTTACGTACTTCCGCGTACGTATGTAACATGCTTCGTTGAATCGTTCGCTCGCCTTTGGCCCTATCAGCTTGCCATCGGCACTGGAAGTTGATGTTGGTCTCTGAAATGCCCGCAATGATGCATGTGGCCGTGAAATAACGCCTGCCTGATCGCTGGATCCCAAATTCATCCCACACTTGACACAGGGGGTCGATTAAGTTAGTAGTAGCTTGGATTTGCTCCAACTTGGTGAAAATATCCTCTCTAAAATCACTTGCTGTGGCTCGTGTTCGACCATCTGGTTTTCGGAAAGCCCAACCATGAGTGTAGCCCTCTAGTTCGAGTCGACCGACGAATCTCTGCGTCCACAAGAAAACCTGAATGCCACACGCAGTGGTACCCGCAATGGGAATGTAGTAGCACCCGGCTTTGCCTTTTTCGCCCTTGAATCTACCAACGATAGGCCAGGCCACTGCTGATTCATCGTCCATCTCTTCACAATATTTAATATCGTATCTCAGGGCTCCCAGATCCGTCCAGACAGCTTCAAAGCCTCGCATTCCACCACAACAAGTGACAATAAGGAACATGACGGAGCAAATGGCGTTCAAAGGGATGGAATATTCGAAACGCTTCCATTCAAATTCGTACATTTCTAAGAGCTTCATTACAATCTCCGTGGTGTAAGCACGATCTTGAGAAACAACATCTCCCATCCTAGCGGAGATTCCTTGGTTGAAATACTGATACCAACGAGACTCACTTGGACATAGGGTAGCTATGTATCTGCCCTTCGCTGAGGCAGAGCTCAGCGTGATATCTGCACCAGACATAGGTGATGATTCCCACAGGATAGTGGATGTTGCTCTGATCTGCCTAGCAGTACCATATTGGACCGTTTCATTTTCCCTGCCCTTCTCCATTGACCTCATAACCAGCATCGTAGCTTGAAGCATTCCCAGGTGTCAACCCAAGGGGAAGGGGCCAAGAGGTGGGCAAGGAATAAAGCCACATGCACGCCCGTATCGAATCATAAACTTTGCTTCGGTTACATGATGAGCAACTGTTCGTGAAGAGTGGGACCAGAAGGCGTCCAAAGTTGCCCGAATGACGAGAGAAGCAAAGGCTTCGTCTTCGATATGAACCCCTAGATCACGGCCACGAATGATCTGGGAGTGGCAATTAGGGCACTGGAAGGGTGTGCACAAATGGTCTCCTGGCCTTGCTTCGCGGAAGCGAATCTCATCTTCAACCTCTGCCAGGGATGCACCTTGAAAGTCCAAAGGAACTTTGACTTCAAAACAGTCTAAGTCATGCGGCGTGAAGCATTTCGTGCATCATGCTGCTTCGCACTTCCCGAATCGACCACGGCGCGTTCCAAAGTTGGCGCAAATAATGCCCGACTCGAATGTGACTTGACGTTGACATTTCTGACAGCAACCGACCAATTCCCACCACTTCGTCATGCAATTCTTGAATGAGCCAGGGATGTCTGTTAATCATAGGGAAAGATAGACCAATCATTAAAGGTTCAAAAGCGCCACGAGGCCAGACATCTAACGGTTTCAAAACAAACCACACATCCATCTCTTTTTCGAAACGGGACCTCCACTCCTCTTGGTAGAGGAGTCGGGGAACGAGCACAACATGACAAACACCACTCGGCCGTTTCAAACGTGAATAGGAGAGCTGTTTAAGCGAAATCTTGGCAGCCGCTGGTGGGGGTGCCCATACGTGAATACCAGGTTGATGGCCTTTCCTGCACCAGTCAATGGGTTCAAGCGGATCTTGAAAATCCGAACTCATCCAAGACCGGCACCAAGACAAAAGTACAGGCCCAGCAACATCAAATGCTGATAAGTCCAATGGAAAGAACTGACGGAGGTCGAAACCGACAGAAATGCCGTGTTCGTGGTTACCCCTGGACCAACCATCCATGCCGGAGTGAATCATTCTATCACCGGAGATATGGATGACATGGAGGAACACTTCGTGGTCTCGAGCAGCCCGTTTTAAATCTAAGACCAGGCGAAACAGGTGTTTCGCGGTGGATAAACCTTTGTTCCACACAGCGGACCAGACTGCATTGTCGGTGAAGGCCCAAAGTTCACAACCGTCGTGTATACCAGATCGAATCTCTTGAAGGAGATGGTTGACTGAGTTCTGTGCTTCACGCAAATTAGAACTGGACTTGGAGAAAGTTGGCGACCAAAGCCCATCCGTACCCCGAATTGTAAGATCAGGAAACTGAGTAGCAGCCCCAAAACCTTCGGCTGAGGCGTCCATAATGGAATACCTAATTTTAGACGCAGTAGTGGGTCAGAGCGGGACCATCAGTGGTTCTTCCGAAGCAAAAAGTTCCATTAATGCATCCACATGTAGCAAAAGTTCCTCCGTAATTTCCGTGGTAACAAGATAATCCGTAGGCGGGGGTGGTTGATCCAGTACTTCAAGTAATTTGTGCTCCTGGGTCAAAGTAGAATATCTCCATCCGTCTGGGTCCCGACCACCTCGAAAACGTTCCAGAGCGTTGTAAAACCCTTGAATGTAGCATCGGGCATCTTTGTACACTTCCGTGAGGTGAATACCTAGTCCAGCTGCCGAACGAAGACCTTCGGTATCAATAGTGGAGGATGACTGAGCCGTAGATTGGATCCACAAAAGAGCCGTACGAAATTTGGTCCATTTCTTGGCTGTGGTACTCATCCTAGGATGGGGGCGGTCCGTATGCATCAGAAAACCTTTCCATGCGCCAGGGCAACGAGACTCTTTACGGCGTTTTCTCGGAGACTCCTGAGCCCCTTTTCCATTTATCTGCAAAATCAAACGCCGACGAGCTTCTTTGGTATTTGCAGCCCCTCGGCCTGCAAGGTGAATGTCATCCATGAATGTTACGTGATGAGAAGCAAGCTCCCCATCTTGTCGAAGAAGAAGAATTCGTGGCAGAGATGGATCATACCGCGCACTAGTGGGTAAGTTCAGAACAGCCTTCACAAAATGTAGTGGATTGGAAGGGTCAGATGTGTCACCATCAGCCAGTTCCAACAATCTTTGTTGACCTTGGAACGCCAAATACGGGGAGGGTTTGGCGCCAAAAACCAAAGCACAATATCTTTTAAATGAATGCTCTTCTGCCGATGAGCCTTCAAGCCTTTTGATGATACGCACACCCATGTACGGTCGATCCTTTTCATTCAAACGGTGCCCCTGAAACATTTCTCCCATGTCTGCGTCGGCTTGATAAGTGGAAATAAATGGGATGGCCGAGGAATATAAATGATCTAACGGCGGAGAGCCCAATTCCAGATAAGTCCCAACAGGATAGGGAAGCCATTTAACAACCAATTCTTCGGCATCCTCCGAATCAGGGAGCATAAAGCTGGGGACCCATAAGACATCATTAATACCATTCGACTTGCAGTTCCAAACACATCGAACATCCGTTACGTCTTTTTCCACGCCAAACCTAGCAACAACCAACTTGACGGGGCCATCTTCCAGATAACCTCGAAAATTCAACTTGAAAATTTTCTTCCGCAGCTCAATTTCAACTTCTCGAGTAGACGAGGGAATGTTGTGAGGGAAGCCTGTGGGAGGAGAGCCCACATATTTGAAGGGAACTCCGTCTCTAACTTCCACACGCCATTCATCTGGCCATCTCCAGAAAAACATCCTACTACCACGATGCCATTCCCAGTACGTGGAATGAGAGGCACGCCAAAGGCAGTCTTCAATTGCCACCTTGTCCGTGGGGTGATTCCCATGCCACCGGAGCCATGTGTAAGCTTCCTTTCGCAGATTTGAGAGCCACCACTTGTGGGCAAAACGACGAAGGACTTCCCGTGCACGAGATTTGGCTGCTGTTTCCCCTGGGTAAGACCACAGGTCAATATCCACAGGAGCGTCGTCTCGAAGTGCGGCAGTAACTCTAACGGCCACATTCTCTTCCATGGCATTAAAGTGCACGTCCCTTGTAAATCCTACTTCTGCCAGTAGACTGTCTAGACTGGAATGGTTCTGATGATAGGTAGATCCCAGCAACGTGTCACAAATACTCGTAGTCACAGTCCGTAAAATCTTGGCAGGTGGGGCCATGAGACGTTGCCTAAGCAATAGATGTAGCATAGAATTTGAGATGCGTTGAGTAAGAAGCTTTGCTTCGTAATCCCAAATAGACATAGCTTCTAAAAGCGTAATTTGTCTAGGCAGTTTATTGTCATGCCAGACAGACTGAGCCAAAGTCCAAAAGAAAACCTGGGCTCCTATCCTAGGTTGAAGGTCCGGACCCAAACCATCACTATCGAATACTGGATGTTGAAGAAAAGATGGCTTGAGGGTGAGTAGATGGGAACCAACTCCATCAGATACTGGTTCTAAATCAAACTGAACATTTTGCAATCGACCGCATACAGTGTCATCGAGTGCTGTCTGTAGGGACCTTGCATATTGTCTAGTTGTCATCCTAGTACTCAATGAAAATGGAGTCGTGAGCCTTGAATAGAATACAATGTGTGAAGAGTGCTGGGTGACCCCTCCTAAGTTAGCATGCCTAGGGCGTAGAGTTTCTTTGTGATAGATACTTCCATCAACCTTTGGCAGCATGGCAATCACTTGAGAGCGAGAGAATGACCCTGGGAAGGACATGATAAATGCGGCTGGCTGCCATTTGTGGAAAGAGTGGCTAGCCATTTTCATATCCTTGTCAGATAAAACGTTGGTCATCACTAAGCCAGGAAAGAGATGACGTGGAGGCAGACCTAAAGCTTTATGAATGGAATAGGTTGAGATCGAAGGATACAACAACTTCACTAAAGCAATTATAGGATGACAGGAGGTCACAAATGCCTCCACATCTGCTCCCCACAGATACGCCGCTTCTAGCCACCCCAAGGAACGCTCTCCTATCACTCTGACCCTTATCAGACTCCTCCCAGCTCGCCCGAGCTTCAACCAAGTATGATTCACTACTTGCTCTCCCGTCGAGAGCTCATTCTTTGTTTGACCCCCCAAGACTTCAGTCAATTCGGACTTGGGACTTGAGGAGACCAACTCTTTCCCCAACGACCTACTGATTCACACAAAATGGAGGCCCTGGTTCCGGTCCTTGAACGCTTTCCAATCATTTTCAAGCTTAGAGAGACGGGTCCCAAGGCTTTTGACCGTCGAATCTCGTTCTGAGATCTTGGCCAGTACATCCGCTACTGCCTTTCCCTCCCGTTCCATCGAGGCCAATGCCAAAATGGAAGATACCTTTGGATGATGCACGAAGTTGTGGCTCATATAAGAGTCCAGAAGGTTTGTGGTTCTAAAGCTGCCCCAGATTCGCATGGCAGTGCTGACTCGCTGCTCCGAGACAACCCCTTCCAACAAAACAACTCGTACAGTTTGAATGTCTTCAAAGACCCCTTTGGCAAAAAGAAAAACTCGGTCCCAAGCTTCCTTGTCACTCATTCCTCCGAACTTCAAAGTCTTGTAGAGCGGCAGAAGAGAGTCCAAGAAGGCTATGACTTGGAGGTAAGAACGCCGAAGTTGATCGGAGAGGATAGCATTATGTTTCGGGTGAGCTTGAGGAGGAAACTGGTGATTGATGGAATTCTGGACCAGGTCCCTTAAACGCTCCAAGTCTGACTTAGCTTTGGGCAAGGTTCCATTCTTTAGATCGCCCTCGTACACCTTGGCTGATCGAAATTGAGACGCCCAGGCATATCCTCCATGACTAGCCGCCTCTGCAGTCTTAGACGCCACAATTACATTGTCCGGGAAAGTAATACTGTAGGAGAGCACAATTCGACCTTCGTTGAGACTCTTGAACAGTGCTTTAAATGCAGCAGCGTATGCCTGCATCCCCGAGTTCATGGAATCGAAGGCTTCTTGAATGAGTACCAACATGCTCACAAAGTCCAAGCAGAAGTTCCCAAGCACTTCTTCTCCCACATTAGACACCCAAGACTGCACTGCGTCGACATCCTTAAAAACATAGCCACCAATTTCGATAGCAGTGGAGACACGCCTCGCTTCGATCCGATCTAGGTTTTCCAAGATCTTATTGATAATCCCATCGCTATGAGTGAAGTCCCGTTCGATGTAGTCAACTCGTTGGCTCAACTGCGCATGCTCTGACGTCATCTGACGAAGTTTCTCTTGGTCTTGACCCGAATCGCCATGGGAATCTTGCTGCAACGGCACCTCGGCAACAACTGCTTGAATCAACTCTCTCTTTTGCTCGGCAGGTATGTCATTCCATGAGAACTGAGTAGGCAATGACGAATCCAAACCGAAGGGGCTTGACCCTTCGAACCTCGGTAGATCATCTTCATTTTTCAGTTCCACTTCTTCACGCAGCTGATCCATGAGAGCCCTCATCGTCTGAAATTCCCTCGCCAACGACCGATCTCGTAGCTGGTTCTCCTTCTTTACCACCGATAGATCCTTCCTTAAACGAGCTATCTGTTGTGAAAGCCCTGCATATTCGCGTGGATCCGAATGTTGAATCGAAACCGAGGACCAATCGTCATCATATTCTGTTTCGAACGCGAAGAGTTTGGCACTTCATCCGCCCTGTCCGGTCTTTCTATCTTCGGCGTCAATGTCAGTGCCCTCGTCTCCATCTGATTCGTTTTCTCCTTCTAGAATGGAGGGGGATACTGAAATCTGAAGACCTTTCATCGGCGGCAAAGGCTTCATCGCCTGCGGATCCTCAAACCACTCCATGAGCTGAGCTTTTCCTGGATAACCGAGCAATATGGCTCTCCAAACTCGAGGGGGGGCGGTCAATTTTTCGAAGAGCTCTACATCCGAGCCGTGCTCTCTCAGAGGCTTAGGAAGCTCCGTCCTCAATAGCAATGGCAATGAAAACACCCGAGGTTTGACCTGTTTGTTCGAAGAGGCAAGCTTAATTGCCCAGACTTCTTGATAGATGGCCAACCTGTTCAAGCCTTTTTCACGATGGGTCACCGCCACACACGCGTTCTTGCCTGATTTAGGTAGAGCACACGCGACGAACACTGGCTGCTTCCCCTCTCCCACACAAGCTCGGCAGATGGAGTTTGGGTCCACCAACATCAATGATGTGTTAGAACCCGAATTCATATAATCGACAACACTGGAGGGAGTTCCTGGCAATACATTGGCAGTGGACGTACCCGCTCTAATCCTCTCGCTCGGGGTTTGAGAAAACTCGAAGGAAGACACTAAACTTTCCACCCGGGTGCCCCGGAGGGCTTCCTTCGCCGCATTCTTGTGGCCTCTGGCAAAGGCTTTCCAGAACGCCAACACTGATGACGGTGGGTCTGGTCGTTCCAACGACGGGCCCGCAGTAGATTCGGTGAGGCCGGAGTGCAAAGTTTCACCCATGATCAGTAGGAAGGTAAAAAGTAAAAGCTGGTTGGAATGTATTCGTTGATAATGGCTCAATCACTCCACCTATTCTTGCAAATGCACCATTGGCGGAAAATCAAAAATTCTCTATCTGCTGATATCTAGCAGTTGTGCTAGGCTATCAGCCACCAAGAGGGTGATCCGCTAATCACATAAACTTTTTATGAGATCACTCGCCAATCAGCCAAGTACAGTAGAGTTCTTGTAACTCTTTCGCCAGTCTTGCTTTCAATCACCCATGCTTTATGACTGTACTATACTTAATACTGCCCAGGCAACTGGTCTGAGTTTGCCAGTCCCGCTATGACTTCATACTCCTTCCCCACCAAATGAAATAGGGATTGCAATCAGGTAGTTTAGGCTCAAATATCAAATACTTACTTCGATTATTTTTGACTTGGTATAATTTTTCATGGCGTAGAAGCTAGCAATTTTTTTGGTATAATAATATGATACCCTATTATACGTTATGCATATTGTTTACTACTATAAAAAAATGCTCAAACATCATCGACTTAGGTAGATCAACTAACAAAAAGATCTACTTTGGTATAAATTGCGAAATAATATGATAATATTATCATTAGCAGTACCGTACCATAATATAATATTATATTATTACCACTTTATTTTCATGGTCATCATTATTATTCGTTTGTGTCCTGTGTTAGTTGTGGCGTTGATGTCTTGCTTGTGTCACCTGTCACCTCATACCATATTACTTATGTACTTCTTACTTACTTAGAGTTTTTTAGGTGGTTTAAACTGGGTTCAATTTTGGCTTTTTGCCAAACTGCTAGCTATGAGATGATGTAGATAGTATTGTAACGTATGCTTGATTGTGATGATGTGAATATTTTTTAATTTACTACATGGGCGCAGCTGGGGGGTGTATTATTTTTTGTGTTTTTGGCGCTGTGTCTCTGTTTCTGGAACATCCCAAAGTCACGTTGAAAACAGTATTTTTTAACTCGAAAAACGTGATCATTAGTTTTGAGCGTGAAGTCAGTTACCAAGAAAAAAATTAAGCGATATTCGTTAATATTTCAGCGATAACAAAGAATTCTCGCAATTATTTAATGAAAAATCGTTCAGAATTTTCGAAATAAGAAATTCGTGAATTTCGTGAAATTTCGTGAAAATTTCGAGCGAAATTCCACGAAATTTCACGAATTTCGTGGATTTTCGTGAAAATTTCGCGCGAAATTCCACAGCGCGAAATTCCACGAAATTCCACGAAATTCGTGAAATTCTAATTTAATTTTTTTCGCAGGAACACCCCATAACCGCTCTAAGAAAAACGTTATTTTTAAACGGGACTAAAAATGAAACTACTCTATACATCTTATATGTAGTAAGTAGACGCTAGGTATCTATCTACGTACGTACAGATTTAAAGTAGGAGATTCTTCTGTATGTAGAGAGAGTAGGAAGAGTAGTACCATATTGTACGTATGATGTATTAATTACAAGTAGTATGTAGTAAATAATACTACCAAAAAATAGTACAATGAATGGTACCATACATCAATTTCAACATTTGTATGTATTTCACAAGTTTAGTTATTGGGGCTCAAAAAAATAATAAGAAAAATTTCTTCGTGAGAAAACTAGTAATAAATAATAAAATGTTAAGCAAACTTAAATAGTTTAAAATTCAAAATATATATTTTTTTTTCGAGAAAATTTTAGTGTGTCAAAAATCGTTTTAATTTTTGTTTTTTCAGTTATTGACACACGAAATTTGAAAAATCTTTGGACAATTAAAAAAATTGCATTTCGTGAAATTTCGTGGAATTTCGTGAAATTTCGTGCGAAATTTCGCGCGAAATTTCACGAATTTCGTGGAATTTCGTGAAATTTCGTGGAATTTCGTGGAATTTCGTGCGAAATTTCACGAAATTAAAATAATAAACTCCAAAAAGTTTCTTTTTTTTTTAACTGTTACAATCGCTGTTAAAATTTCACGTTTTCCGTGTGACTTAAAAAATCACGTTTCTTCTAGGATCGGTACTTTTTTTGTTCCGTTTTTTACGTGACTCTGGGATGTTCCTGATACCCCACTAACATTATCAAATGGGGTATGAATCACTAGATGCAGCTCCTTCAATTTTTGAAAAATCAACCCAGAACCTTTTTCATTTAACCAGTATTTGTCTTAGCTTTAAGAATCAGGTCCATTTGCCTCATAATTTTGTGTACAGTCATATCGATTTTGGTTTTAATTTGGGGGACAATTAGCTTCATTGTAAAAATTGAAAAATAACTTTCTTTTTGTGTGCATCGCATATTGCGTCAAATGTATTTACAATAGCAACACAGTACCTTTTTAGAAAAAATTGTTGTGATAGGCTTTCCAAATCGTGTTCAATGAGCTTCTAACTCCAAGCACAGCCATGTTGCTGGGGGTGGGAAGTCCAGGATGATCTACTTATCTAGATGATGTGGAAAAAGGGGTGGGTAGAGGGTGGAGGGATATTGTATTGTGATATTGAAAATCAACAAAGAAAATTAAATGAGCTTTTTATTCAACGAACAAAGAAGGTTTCCCTTAGCTCATGAGTTGATGAAGGTTGATGACTACCTACTATTTGAGAGATGAGAATTCTCGCTTGAGAACTCCCACCTCCCACAATGAGACGGCGCGATCGATTCGGACGAAAACGCAAGGCAGAACTTTAATTTGTTTGGCGAAACTGAAGGTGGACGAAATTGGAAGGACGAGAATCGTCGAGGGACAACCGGAGAACGAGGTATTGGTAGTAGTGGCAGCGACGAAGGATGTGAAAGATTTGATGTGTGACTGACTCCTCTAAACAAAATAAAAGTAAAGGGACCTATTCAATCACCTTGGAATTATTGTAGCACCGTGAACCTTCGCCTCGTCCCAAATCCCAATACGATGAGCGCAGTGCAAGCAGTAGAGTCGGCCAACGACGTCCTCCCTCCACAACTCGACGATGGCAATGCAAAGCGGAGCATCAACTCATACTACGGCCACAAGATCGGTCTACTTCAAACAACATCCCTCGTCCTCAATGCCGGTCTCATGATCTACGCCCACCTCGGCCTCTCCGGGGTGCTTCTCAGCTCGATTGATCCAGACATGGTGTCTGCTTTGGCATCGGAGAGTGTCTTTGCAAAGGATGGCAATGGGACCAATGCAACCCATGCGACCAATGCAACGGCGTGCAGCACGAATGACGAGGGAATATGGATCGAGAGCGGCGGTCAGAGCTCGCTTCCCTCGCAAGCTGTGTTTTGTCTCACGCAGTACAATAACAGTGGAGTCAGTGGATGCTTCACGAACGCGACGTGTACCGAATTGTGCATTCAAGACTCGATGGGTTACACCAAAGAGTGCTCGACGTGCTTTGGAACATTGCCCCAATGCGGCGCGAATGCCGGGTGCACCTTCCCGTGTCTCGCGGATGCAGAGGGCGCGGGGTGCTTGGAGTGCCTTGATCCGTGTATTTCTGGATTTATGGAGTGCAGTGGGTTTGTGGAGATGAGTGAGAATGCAAGTATTCCTTTGGAGGATGAGGGGGCAGTGCATGCAAGTGAAGTGGTAGCCAGCTGTAATGAATTTGATTTGGATTCGATGGAGTGGTTCAATGTTTACAATTTCACCTTTGTTAAATCGGTTCAAGGTGAGATTTGGCGCTCATGGAATCACATCTTTCTCGTAAACCACATTTCTAAAGTATGAATATACAAAAAATATCCCTTGATTGTTAAAGATACATGGAACAATGATGCAAAGTTGCTAGCGGTTTTCATCGTATTCTTTAGTGGATTTTGGCCCTATGCAAAGAATGTACTGCTCTTAATCATTTGGTACACGCCGATGAAGGTAGAACACCAGACTCTCGGTCTCCTGTGGCTGTCGAGATTATCCAAATTCACACTCGTGGACGTCTTTGCAGTCATTGGAATACTAGTGGGGGTGCAGCTGCAAACTAAAATCATTACGCTCGAGGTCGCCATCCGCGCGGAACCTCGGTTTGCAATCCTGTGCTTCTTCCTCGCGACAGTGTGGGAGTTTTTGCAGATTGAGATCATCAAATCAATGCACGAGCGGAAGGTGCTGGTGGATCGAAAGCAGCAGGACGGGAATAATGGTCGGTTACTTTTCTCAAATCTCCTCTTTCCGCTGCTTTTGCTCTTTTTGACAATTGGATTATACATCGCTGGATCGATCACTGAGTTGATATATTTTGCATCCACTGACTTTGGAGGAGAATCAATCTGCATCAAATCATACAATGTTGTGACATTCGGGAATGCCATCATCAGCGAACTTAGCTTGGCAGGAAATTCCGTCTTGGGACAAACTTGGTTCTTGTATTTGGTCTACGTTGGGTTGTTATTGGTGCTGCCGATCGCCGTTCACTTGCTGCAGATAATATTCATCGTTGGACGTTTTCAATCGAAGAAGATGAAAAATGCAATGCATTGGGCAACGACTCTTTGGTACTTCAGTTGTCTTGAAGTGTTGGTAATTGGGATATTTGCTGTGGAGTTAAAGTTTCAACAATTCATTTCAAATGTTGCTGGAGTGGGAACGGAAGGCTTTCTCGATATTGAAACTGGACTTGGGGTTGGGTTCTACATCCTGATTGCATACTGCGTTGTGGCTTCTGTTTTGCTGTTCTCTCTTGGAATAAGATACGACAAATCTGACTCTTCTGCGCTGCCACCCGCCAAAGAGGATGAAAATCAAGCATAATGAGATCATGTTGCTGCAACATGATATTTTGTCAAAGTTTTGACATAATGCAGTCTGCCCTTGACTTGGTACCTCAAATGCATGGAAAACAAATCAAAAGAGCTTGAGCGAAATCGCTATTTGGCCGCTGAAAACACCGACCAAGCATTTTTCTGTGTCGAGATTTGCAGAGTTTAACACCGTCAAAGCTTCCGCATCATGACAACCCCTCAGAAACTAATCGTTTAATTGACTTTGTTTGGTCAGACACCAGCCTCAACAAAGCATGAGGTATTCAATCTGAAAACATTTCCAAGACAAAGATGGAAAGCAGCTATGTCATGCTGAACTTTTGCATATCATTTGACAACCCTGGAGACCTATAGTGAACAATGGATGACTTTCATCTGAATTGTTACTCCAGTACTCATTTCAGTGTTTTCTTTCTATTCAGTTTAATAGAGTATTTAACGAAAGATAAAGCACATTGGAAATCATTTTTGTTTCATTAATGTTGATGTATTAGCCAATTACGTGCGCCGATGCATAACATTGCAATGAAGCAAGCGAGCGACCAGAAAACTGCAAGAAGAGAGTAGGTGTGGTTTTGTGACGCCGTCGCGATTCCAACAGTTGAACAAGTGCAATGCACCGATTGGTTGGATCATTGTGAAAGTCCATCGAAAGAACTTTCCAATGCAAAAGAGGCATCAGATAATGCATCACTTTGGTTTCATTTAAGTATTTGGAATAAGAAATTAACTAAAAATATGCTGTGATAGTTGCAGCAACAAACAATGAAATACTTTACATCTATGAATACAAATCAATCATTAGTCAATGGTGGCATCCCCACCGAATTAAACCTTGCTTTTCCTCTCTTCTCACTACTGTTGGTTTCTTCATCAATTGCAGAGGTTAAACCTACACCCATTAACCTAGCAAGCTTTTGATATTTGACTCCATACAGCTTTGCCAATTCCACCAGTTGACGTTGTTTCTTTCGTTGCTCCTCCTCGTTTCGCTCTTTCTGCTCTTTCTGCTCTTTCCGCTCTTCCCGCTCTTCCCACTCTTCCCGATCTTGCCTCTCTTTCCGCACTTTCCGCTTCACCGCCGTAATCATCACGTTCTTACTGGTATGCTCCCCACCCACAAATTCAAACACTTGGACGGTATACCCCGCCATTTCCAACAATAGGGCACGCATGGCATCGGTGACGATTTCGGTCGATCGTTCTCGGTAGATGGCGTGTCGTAGTATGTTTCCGAGTGGATACTGCTGGGTAGCTGAATTAACTGAATTGGCGGACGTGGTGGACGTGGCGGACATATTAGAATGATGCAAATCAATCTGCGAGCGTAATTCATGATGGCAACACGGAGCAGTCACAATGACATCCACATCGTGACGAATGGCAAACCATAATGCATCGTCGGTGGCGGTATCGCAGGCATGGAGTGCTATGAGAACATCCAGGCTGGGTTTTGGAGCTGCACTACTGGCACCATTGACACCCTTGGCACCAGTGGCACTATTGGCACCATTGGCACCAGTGGCACCCGTGGTGACATAATCCGCATAATCCGCATAATCCGCATAATCACCATCACCATCGTCAAACAACGTGCCCCCCTCCTTTCCCGCATGTTCAATCGTACCCCGTACAAAATTCAACGAATCAAACTCATTCCCCAAATCTCGAGCAATGGCATTGATTTCTTGAATGAGCTTTGGCCGCACGTCGATTCCTTGGGTTTGCACGCTCATTGCACTCATTGCACTCATTGCACGTTTGCTGTATTTGTTGGACAGGTAGGAATGCAATGAGAAAGTGAGGTAGCCCCGTCCACACCCCATGTCGATCACTCGTATGGATGACATCTTGTTGTCATCATTGTCATAACTGTCAGCATTGGCATCCACCAACCCACCCACAATCTCCACAAATTTCTGACACTGTCGCAATTTCGACGCCATGCCCACTTTCGGCTTGCCTTGCGCATTGGAAATTCCCAATTTTTGGAAAAATGGGGAGGAGGGTGAGAGGGGTTGATTCTTGGTCTGATCGTGCGACAGTGCCAACAGCCCATTTGAGTTGGACGATGCTGACGATGCGGATGTTGGAGATGGGTTGGATTGGTGGGAAGGGTCGGATAGGTTGGATGGGTTGGATTGGTGGGATGGGTTGATTTGATTGGATTTGGCAAGTTTGAAACTAGCCTTCGTTGGAGGATGGAGTTTGAGTCGATATTGTCCCCGAGTGGTGACCAGTTCTCCTTCCCGTATGGGAAGCTCGTCATTGTCATTGTCACTGTTGCGGAGGACATTTCCCCATTCGGACAGCGGTGCTCCATTATTGGTATTGGGATTGGTATTGGCAGCTGATGCATCGAGACTGTCAGGATCGTCAGTATTGCCAATATTGCCAATATTGCCAATGTTGCCAATGTCGGCCGATTGGTAAAATATTTGACGCAGTGCCATTGCCACTTCACTGACTTCGTTTTCGGCATGATTCACTTTCCAATTTTGAGCGACATCCGTTGCCAAATGGTATTTGAACGTGGCTTGAAGATACAATTCTCCATCCACGCCATCCAAATTATTTCCCCCACTACCGTCGCTGCCCGTTGAGCCACTTGATGAACTGCTGGTCTTATTTCTCCGCCTCCCCTTCCCCCTCCCCTTGCCCTCTTTCAACAAAATCAACCGACCCGTAATCAATTTGTACTTCCCACGAAGATGCTCTTTTTGCTTTTCCAATTGCTTTTCCAATAATTGTTGCTTTCTCAACTCTTCTTCTATCCGTTGTTGCGTTTGCTGCTGTTGTTGTGGTTGTTGCGATTGTTGCTGTGGTTCTGACGGTTTCGTCGGTTTCGTCGACTTCTTTTTCCGTGATTTACGTGGCTTACGAGGTGAGGGAGGTCCCTTGAGCACGAATGAAATGAATGATTGGTCAATGAGTGAGGACTGTAGAGTGGTTACGAATTGGTCAATTGCCATTTGTACTTTTTGCACTTTTTGCACTTTTTGCACTTTTTGCACTTTCTGATTTGGATTTTGATTATTCGTGCCTTGATGGGATGTTGCCATGGTAGTCGTTATTTTCGTTTTTGATGTCGCGGATTGTTCCACATCGTCTATGGTTTCGTAATTTTCTGATCCAGTGGCAAATAATGCCAGCTGAACCTTGGAAGATTGCGGATACTCCATTGATGGTATTGGGGATGAAGACCAAGGCCTCGGAAGAGAATGATTCAATATTGATTGCTGCATTTGTACCATTTTCCCCATTTGCCCCATTGGATTTGAATTTGAATTTGTGTTCGTGGAAGATGGAAATGCAAATGCCAGATTGTGCGTTTTTTGCATTCGTCCCACAGGAAGGAATGCTGCTGTGGAGGCTATGGAGGCTGTGGATGTGGTGGATGCTGCGGATGAAGCGGATGACATTGGCCCAGTTGAAAATAAAGATGCGGCGGCCGTGGAAGTAATGGTGGAAGTGATGGTGGAAGTGGTAGAAGTGGATGCGGCAGAACAGAAAGTCGACGCCAAGAGAAGGATTGGAATGGCCATCGGCAACAACATGCCCAACATTGCTTTCCTCAATGATACCAGCGATACTATCGTTGCTCCCCTCAATGACATCCGTGTTGATATCCACGTTGATATCCATGTTGATATCGGTGATCCTGTCATTGAGAAAGGCAACAAAGACAAGAGAATCAAGAATTGTGGCATTGGAGAGAGTGGAACATGTGAGGATGGCGAGTTGCTCAGAATCGACGAGTTCACTGCCAGGCAATCAAAAATTCTTGTGGCTCTTGGCTGCCTTGGATGGATCGAGCGATGGGCGACGGAGTATTATGTTGGACGGAGCGAGCGAGGATGATGTTGGTTCCATGTTCCATTTTACTTATCAATGGTCAATGGCAATGCTCTCTTGTGGATGTTGGATGTTGGCAGATTTTGGGTAATATTTTTGGCGACAGAATTGAAATCAACAAAGGAATTAATAGGATTTGTATTTGAATACTCCTATAGTTCGTTAAAATAATAATTTTGGCGATGTATGACGGAAGAAAGATCCAAATAATGAGAACCAATCAAAATGCATGGGAATGCATGCCCATGGCTGACACCTGCTGACACGATCTTCTGTGTTGCTTGTGATGGAATGGGTTATGAGAGGTTATGAGTTAGTTATGAGCTATCCCATGGATGGCAACCGCAAACTGCAG
>JALLOT010006132.1:0-10817 GCA_036939595.1 Thalassiosira livingstoniorum
TTAGGTTTAGGTCCTTAGATGCAGGACCAAATGCAGTACAAATAATACTGAATTATTAGGTGCAATTTCATATAAACATTTGTTGCTCAATTGAATTACTTTGTAAATATTATGTCTACTTCCGTAGATAAAAATTTACTCATAGACAAATATCTATATTATGAATAAATACACACACAATATATTTGGATTATAGTAGAACAAAAGTAAGGGGGTACAAAGCAGTGCATAATTGTAAATTGCAATTTAGTTCTTCTCAACAAACTATTATTTTGGTACATGTCATAAAACTGCACAGTCATAATTTTTTACTCAACAGGTTCATGTGTAGTCCCATTACACAATCACAATCAGTCCTGTCTGATATCATATCCCTTGTGGATCACTGTTACGGTCGTTGAAAAATAGAACAAAAAAGAAAAAATGAGAGAGTATTTTTGGCATTGACACAGAGTCATAATGTAATAAATTATGTATGTACTACCTAAGATAATAAATTCATTTACATTATCTAAAAATATAACAAAGAGGACAGTAGTGTAATTCTGCAATTTAATTTAATATATTAAAAAGACTTGGCAGAGCCCATGGTTCAATCACTATATGTAATTGTGAAATTGTAAGCCTGAAATAGTAGGAGTATGTCTAATATTAACAGTTCTTGGGATACACAGACAGTTTTGTTGTTTTTTTCTTTTTTACCTTTAAAAAATTGTAACAAATGTTCTAGTTGGGGTCACAGGTCATACAATCCTTAAAAAAAAGCTGAAAGTCAGAGCTTTCTGCAGTATGAGATCATTTGGCAAATTAAATCAAGTTATCATTGTCATTTTTTCCATCAAAGATCATTATCAAAGTGCAATTGTCATGAATTTTGGTTATTTTTTTTTGTGAAAAAAACAATTTTTGTTTTTTTTTTCAAGGAGCAAGATTTTTATCTGCAACTTTCATTTCTTTTCAAATATCCTTGAGCAGGACTAATAATATAGTATTCTTCAAGTGACAATATAAACTTACTACATTTTTAAGGTATTAATCATTCTTGTCCAATAATAGACTGAGTGTATTAAAATATGGAATTTCCATCTTGCAAAAAGTTCTTTTTCAATTATTCACCTTTGCATCTTAAGATAAACACTTCTCCTAATGAGAAAATGAATGAAGAAAACATGGTAGGTACATAATATAAAGTACACTGTACCTCATACAACATCTCACTTTCACTTAGGAATAGATATTAATTCTTATATACTTACAGAAGACTAAGATAATTTATTCTATTATATTTTAGTATGTCTCATTTACTTTGGTAAGTAAAAAAATATTATATGGATCTAAATAGTATCATAATTTCTTAATGTATGCATCTACCTACCTACAACCTTGTATGATAGTATGGCCATAGACTCATACTCCTACTCTGTGAAAACTCATAAATTTATGACTTTCCTGAGCTTTCTTGTCTTTGTCGCTTGAAGCAAAAAGTTAAGAATTAGTGAGCCAGTAGGAGTAAAAAATAATAGGACATGCTTATCTTTTGTCCACATAAATAAGAGCTTATAGGATTTGTAAAAAAAATTGAAAGAAAAAACACATATTTTGTTGCGACACTCTCTCATACTCTATCAGGAATTGAACCCCAAAACTTGCTTACTGCAAAAGCTGGGTGAAGATGCTTGCCACTAAGCCATGGCACACATCTGCTACATTATTGATTTTTGTATATTATGTCCTAAGTACATACTTATTTTTACAGCCAAACAGGAAAAGGAAGTACATGCAATTTTGTGATTTAAAATATGGTTGAGTTTTCATTTCACTGATTTGTACTACTTCTTATCTGTAACAATGTTCTCTGTGGAAATTATGTTGTAAAGTCCTTAAGCTTCATCTGCACACAAAAGGGAAATTGAATGGGGGCAAAACCTTGCCCATCTCCAGGTTGAATTTGCCTCCATGTTGTCATCCAACCAAGAAGGCATTTCGTGATGGATGGATGAGCGGCAAAGTTTAAATTTGCCATTAAGGGCAAATTTTTTTGCTATGGCAAATGGGGGTATCGTACATTTGTCTCAAAGGGAGTATGGAGGGCAAATATGAAAATGCAGAAAAAAGAAGCTCTTAGAAGGATTATTTTGGTAAGTTCCAGGATTTTTAAGAATCTTTCTTCTTTTCTCCTGTCCAAATCATTGAATTTCATGCATATTCTCAGCACATTCCTGCATTCTGCTCACACAGATGATGTGTGCTCTCTTTTCTTGCACTGGACATAATAAGTCATGCAACCCAAAATGACCCAAATACCATCAGATTTGCCTTTTCACAGTTGGAAGCGCTTGTTGTCTGAGTAGGGCATTTTTGTAAGGGATAAGTGAAATCCCAAAGGTTAAAAAATTGCCTTCTGAAATGGAATTTGTGTGTGGATGAAGCCTTATCCCTAGAACTGTTAAAAGCTGTTAAAAGGTATCCTTCATCACAACATTTTCATCATTGGCTCTGCCTCAAATATTTTTCAAATTATGTATTTAATCGCTAAAGTATTTTACCGATTTG
Organism: Thalassiosira livingstoniorum; assembly: GCA_036939595.1. Lineage (NCBI taxonomy): Eukaryota > Bacillariophyta > Thalassiosirophyceae > Thalassiosirales > Thalassiosiraceae > Thalassiosira > Thalassiosira livingstoniorum. The sequence goes on from JALLOT010006132.1 coordinate 2,554, forward strand.
ACATCACGGATAAAAAATGTCACGAAATAAGGTGGGTTCTGAGTTCTGAGTTCTGAGTTCTTGTATTAGACCGTTTTTTACGTGACTCTGGGATGTTCCTGGCAACAAAAGCATTTTCATTTTTGAAACGAAGTCAAAAATCAATCGTTGACGTCCATGTGCAAGCCCCCGGCAACGCCAACCAATAGCACAAGGCAAGGCGATCGAACCAGTCGAACCAACAACACGGCAACCTCTTTTACCTGGTGGTACAAGCAACAATCTTACGTGTGGCGTTAGCTGCACTATTGAATTCTACAGAGGCCAGAGGTTACAACAGCGAAAACGATTACAGCAGCGAAAACGACGTTTCGAGTTTCGACTCGCGAAGGTCGGTGCCAGCAACGACTGAGACTTCCACGAGCTTCCACGCCTACACCGACAGCGATATTGAAGGATATTGACAGCAGCGTCAGAAGCGACGGTGGAAGCAGCACCGACAACCGACAAACGAAGCCAACCAAAACAACAGCGGCATACGCAACTGTTCCAATCCATCCCAATCGTGTGATCTGCGATCAATTATTCCATGGGCAACATGGACGAAAAGAAAGAGTGCGACGATTTCGGCGTCAGCAGTGAAGGTTGCATTGAGAGCATTGAGAGCATTGAGACTGGATTTGAAACAACTTCCACAATGGAACACACAGAAACACTGGAGGATCCAAATGGCAGTGTCGCTGGAAACAGAACTGGTCCAGATGATGAAAATGACAATATTGGCAGTCACGAAAAGGGCATTTTAACCTGCAGCACCGATGAGACTACGGAAAATTCCAACGACGCCAGTCATGGCAGGACGAATGGCAGCAGCTCTAAACAAATAATAGAATCACGCCCTCGGGTGGATGGTAGCGAGGAAGTGGCAGAAGCAGGGTTTGAAGCATCTCTTCCAGAACCAACCCCAAATGAACACGGAGGCGATTCGAATAAATTGGCCTTATCTGTGATTCGAGAGACGTCCTCTTTGGAATCATTTCAATCAGCTTCTTCGTCGGCTGCTGAAATGTCGGGCCAATTGCCAAATCAGTCCAAAGATTCGACTGACAAAGCTATAGAACATGGCGACCATGCCAACCACGCCAACCATGCCGACAATCCTGACCATTCCAACTCTGCTGTTAGCCCGCCAGCCAATAACGCCAATGATGCAGTGAACCAAAAATCAGAGTCATCCATTCCATTGAGCCATCCCATTGCGGATCATTCGACTCCAGTGAAATCCAACCAATCTGGCCAACCACTCCATTCGAAAGAAAACGAAACGACACCCCAACAATCTTATCGATTACAGCAAACGCAACGAAAATATCAAATGCACCAACCTCATCCATCCCGTCAACCGCACCAACCCCACCAACCCCATCAATCCCATAAACCGCACCAACCTCATTTGACCCACCTAACCCCAAAACAACAACAACAACAAGTAGCAAAAAAACTAACCCAAGCCGAAAAATCTAATCAAATTGCGAACCATTCTCAACAAACCACTCCCCAAGTCGATTCCTACTCCATTTCTAAAATTTGTCAGGCGAGGGAGAGGGTGAAGCGTTCGTTTGATAAGAGTAAATTGTTGTCGGATGGTGAGTTGCAGATTGGGATTGGGATGATTAGGATGATTTTCGTGGGCTTTTGGTGTTTAGTGTTTGCAGGGGCATCTTTGACTGTTGCTTGTTGTCGGTTTAGACGGTGTTTTGATTCTTTTGGTCTCTTTGTTGATGTAATTGATGCTTCAATTTTTGCAGAGAGTGAATTATCCGTGTTTGCTGCATTGGCTGATGACGCTTCTTGACATTTTTGTGTTAGATTCAATGTTCAGGGCACAATCAACACAAGAGAACTTGTGTTTTTTAATTCCTTGCATTGCTAGATTTCGGCCCATTATGTCAAAAATGATAAAATTCGACATCTCTTTTTCTGCCACCCTTTTGATCAACTATTGAATTCTTTTACAAAATCTCTTTCTTCACTTCCCCAGAGTACGATGAATATGTCTACCCGCGCTTCGACTGGAGCGAACTAACCCTCGGGGAAGTTTTAGGTAAGGGGGGATTCGGAACCGTTTTGGAAATTCGTGGCATGGAGGTGGAAAAAGTTTTAGATAGCCGAGACCCCACCAGTCGAGATAGCAGTCGTCACAGCAGTATACACAGTCTATTCAGTGGGTGGGGGAGCAGACCCAACAGTAGACCCAATAGCAGACCGAATAGCAGACCTGGCAGTAGGAATAGCAGTCGGCACGGGGACTTGTCTTTGGATGGTGCTGGCTTGCATTCGTTACCTAGTAATGGTAGGGGCGAGCGAGGAAGGAGAAAGAAAGCTCAAAGTTTGAGAGTATGGAAGAGGGGGGAGCATTGGCATCATGAACCTCATGACCAGCATGGAGTTTCTTTTGCAGAACAGGACGAATATGATCATTCGGATGTGAGCGGCGCTGACAATGGAGAAAATCATAGTGGAAGGAGGGCCAAACACGGCAAATCTAGATCAAAAGCTTTGTCATGGTCCAATGCCAAGGCTCATGCTCACGATGTAGCACATGATATGTCACATTTTTTTCATCGCCATCACAAAGATCATCATAAAGAAGATCCCCATGAAATTTTTGAAGAGAGAAATGATGACAATGATGGGAAAGCCGTTAGTTTTGATGCTCTTGGTAGTCTGAGTAGTCCACGCGAGCAATTGGGAGTGGATAAACAAGCGAGCTTTGACGCACTGCGGCCTAGCAATGTATCATCCACTGCCTTGCATGCGAACAAAAATACTCTTACAAGCGTCAACAACACGAACAACAACACCATCAATGATAGTTCCAACGTCACCTTTGACACAAACAATTTAAAAAACGAAATTCCGGAGAGATCGGTATCCAGAAATTTCTCTTTCTTGGCTTGGAGGAATAGTAGCGCTGGGGAAGAGGGGGGCGATGCCATATCTCCAGAAGAAATGGAAGATTGCAACGATTGCACCACCATGTTCTTTGAATGCCCAGGAACTGCTGCTGCATCTGTTGGCGTTGGTGAAAATAATGTTGGAGATGATGAAGTTTTGAAAGCAATGAAAATGGAACTTGATCGCCATCGTTCTTTGGGCTCAGCCATGTCCCACGATTCTGGTACCTCCCCAGACTCTTCGAACCATGAGTCAGGACCTTCTGTATTGTCTCCTGTATCCACTGACACTGTTCGTACATCGAGCTCGCGCTCGAGAAACCGCCGCCGTCGCCGCATTGTTCTCTACTCCACACCCGCAACTGGAGTCACCTTCACACCAGAAGATGAAGCCAATGCTCAAAGCTTGAAACAAGACAAACGATTCATAACCGAACATGCTACCACCACTGAAGGACAAGCACGTTATGCCATCAAAATGATTTCCCCCGAAATTTCCAATGTGGCGGAAGGAGGGGATTTCCGTAAATTCTTGCAAGCAGCTATGGATATGGCAACAGAAACTTACTTCTTGAGTGTGCTGAACCATCCTCACATTCTAAAGATGCGCGCTGTCGGTCAGGGCGATATGTTTTCTCCCCAGTATTTTTTGGTGTTGGATCGATTGTACGATACCTTGGAGGATCGGATCGAGGGGGCATGGAAGCAGAACTACAGTAAGCTCGAGAATAATTTGCTGGTGTGGCATAGAGGGAAGAAGATGAAAATGCTTTGGGAGGAGAGGATGAGTGTGGTGAAGGATCTGGTGGGAGCTCTGGTTTACTTGCATGAGTTGGGGATCATTTATCGAGATGTGGTGAGTTTTAATATCCCTGCCTGAATCGTTTGGCGAAGTGGGTAATATTACTGACATGGTGCTTTCTCTGCTGCATTTCGTCCTTTTCTGCACTTGTATTTTGAAACAGAAACCAGAAAATGTTGGCTTTGATGTTAGAGGTATTGTCAAACTCTTCGACTTTGGACTAGCGAAAGAAGTTCACAAAGAAGACGCAAATGCCAATGGCACCTACAAACTGACAGCCCAAACAGGCTCAATAAGATATATGGCGCCGGAAGTTGGCAACAAGTGGCCGTACAACTTTTCTGCCGACTGCTACTCTGTTGGTATCTTGTTGTGGGAAGTGGTAGCACTCGAAAGACCCTTCAACAATTATACTCATGGTGAAATTCAAGACATTGTAATGAGGTGGGGTGAGAGGCCTAAATTGAATGATGAGTGGCCAGAGAGTATCAAAGAGTTGATGCGAACCTCGTGGGATGCCAGTTTCAGAAAGAGACCAACCATGAGAGAGATCGAGGAAACGCTGGAAAAAGAAATCGGGGTTACAGGGGAGGTGCATGCCTAACTGTCTCTACATTTACGGATTGTACTTCAAAATTGTAGACGTGTGTTATAGTGTTTTTTATTATTATATTTGGGTATATAGAAACGTCTTTGAACTCTGACCAAAAGAACAGATGTCTAAGAATAAACACTTTGAAGGATTTTAAATCTCCAAATAGGCTTGCATTCCAGCCTTTGGTGGACAATGCTCTTTATTTGCTATGGTACTAATTTGCAGAAGTATCCTTGTTGAAGTGTGCTTTGTGTTTGTGACAGATCGAACTAATTATTGCCAAAATATTCCTCTACTCATAGCTCAACTGAACTAATGTCTGAATTGGAGGTTTTTGTGGCGGAACGCTGCTCAAGTACAGGGGTGTAAGTCGAATAGGAAAAAACGTGGGATCAACTGAATATCATCAATTTTGATGATATTTTGTGCTCACTCTGTCACTGTCAGCAGGTGACAACTACAATTATTTTCTGTTCGATACGACTGTGAATTGGTCACATAATAACGTAATAGGTGCTGATTAACTTAAAAATTTATTATTCATTCCGCTCCTGTCCTATTTAATTCATTTTGGTTTCTGGCAACCAGTTTGAACATGGATGTAACAGTATTTTCAGAAAATGTTTATATTGATGTAATTTTTGTATTTTCCTGACCTTACCTATTGTTAACTTTTCTTTATTTCTTCTTGAGTGGTTTTTGCATGCTCCACATCTTCATATCATGCCTTTGTTTCGTAGCAGATTTGAAGAGTTTCATACTTACACAAGCAGAAATATTATGCACATCAATGTACTTTCACCATTGAGAATCAGAAAAGCATTTTGCCACAAGAACTCAAGAACCAGCCAATTCAAACACATTTTTGATGCATTTGACCATGAAAAATACTTTGGACATTGTTTTATAACAGCCTCAGTGTCTGAAAATTATGATTGTTTCACAAACTGATACCCCAGAGGCAAAGCCTGCATTCTTGAAGTAGATGTAAGAAGAGGATGGGATCTCATATGCATACCACATGTATGGATGTGTTTTGTTTTGATAATGATCATGTGATAATAGATGCGCAGTAAATTTTGGAACATAGGCAAACAAAGTGTTGCTTTTTCAGCTGTAGCACATTGCCTTCAACATTTATTACTTGACAACTATTTTGTGATTCATCCATAGGGAATTTCATGAGCAAAAAATCATTCAGTTGGGGGGACTTTTAACACCACTCATGAATCCCTTCATAAGAATATATTGATTTTATAATAAAGTTGAAGTTGTATGATCTGCAATGAAATGAATTGGGAACAATTCCACTGTACTATTAGAGATTAAAAGGTTTCAAATCGAAATGACAAACTCTGGCATTGGCATGCTTGGTGTATTATGTTTAGTGATTGTATTAGTTAGAAAATACTAGCTGACAGCTGACACTGATTGTAATCTCTATCTTTTTCATTTGGTGCATTCAACAAAGAAATGCTCTATTGCTAATGGTACAGACATCTATGTTTTAGTCTACATCCATGCATTTGAGAAGTGCAACAGAAAATAAAATCAAAATGAATCATAAAAGTTGGCGCTGGTGTGTTGTTTGATTCTTTGTGTGTCTGAGATATTCTAGCAATATTTCATTTTTAAATGATCTTTTTAATTTCTCAGGCTGATCATAATACATATAAATTTTTGATACAATTAGTACCCCAGCAACTCTTCATCTGAGGTCTGAAGTATGATATTGTGCCATGATTTCTACACTGGTTATTCTCTTTTATAGTACTCACTACCAGATTGGCAGTCCCTCTTATTGTTGAAAGGATGGATGACAAGAAAAGCATTGTACCAAATGGTTTATTTTTTATCATCTCACATATAACAATTATCATGACTATTGCCGACCATCAAATTAAGAGATGAGTATTGGGAGTTTTTATATCTCACAAAACTCATGACTCATTTGTTTGTTGCACCTAATGGCACATTTTTATATCTGAGCCTCTATTTTTTCCTCTACTTTGTCATAGAACCAAGAACAATATGTGTATTGTATTGTCATATCTTAACATCTACATAATACAGACATTATGTTTATTTTCTTAACACCATACTACAACACCAAGAAATTTCTCAAAATGTCACAAAAACACCCATGTCTTAATTAATATTGGCATCTAGTAGTGGCATTCAACACAAAGCTTTGCAGATATACAAATCCACTTTGCCGTTAAAAACTTTTTTAAAATCAAATACTAAATTCCCAATATTTTGTCATTGGACTCATTGATATCATACCATTGTCCTTTTTACAGAAAACTCTATTAATAATGGCCTCTGTGGCTAAGTTCATGGTTACCCTAGCTAAAAAAGTGTCAATTATCTCCCTTAACAAGGTTTTAGAGATCTGAGTATGGTTGCATATACTCATTTTGCTCCTCTCAATGAGTAGATTATGAATATGAACTGGCCCTAATTTTGATTTGTTAGTAAAATTTACATGTGATTTTGACAAATGATATCTGGACTGGCCCATATTTCACCAAAAAATGATAGAAAAGAGCCCTTGGGAGTGTGGTAAGAGGATTTTAGATTAAGGCCAGCCCTAATGCAATATCTACTCTGATTGACAAATATTATCATTAACTTACCATTCTTGTATTGCCAAAAAACCCATAAATGAGATATCCTGGCTAGGGTAACCCTGCACTTAGCCTATTCAATAATGATCAATAATTTTCCATCTCACATCCAGGTACGTATATTATTGGTAGATTTTGGTTTTGCAATGACCCACACAATACACAACACACATTGAAAATACTATTATTATCATGATAAATTTGCAATCTGCAACCATATCCCTCTCCCCCCTTCTATTCAAGCGTGCCCCCTTCAAACCACCTGCATTATTTACCTTCTTGATATGTCATATCCCTATTTCAGAGTTGTAACTAGTAGATATCTTATTCTATTTCTTTTAAATACTATTTTACATGACTAGATATTCAACTGACTGAGCATGTGAAAACCTGCTTCCCCTCTGCCTCAATCACATTGCTGCAATGTTGCAATTGCTATAATGGGATGAATGCATTCAAGTGGTGCTGCAGCTACATTTCTTTTGAATTGATATGTGTGCCATTGCCAACAACATCATTGTTAGCAATTTCAATAGAAGTCTTTGTCCAAACTTACCAAAGTGATGAAAGAGGGGACCATTTTCAATTCTATTCATTTTATTTTTTCTAGTAATCCCAGCTTTTCGCATCATTTGACTATCTAATGCATTGAAATGATTTTTCTAATGTGGCTATGTTGTTTCTTACTCTATGAGGCAGAATAGAATAAAACCAAAAATCTACATTTCTTGACAATCATCAAAAATTCCATCATCAATTAATCCAGAATGATCTTACAAATTTTGTGGAGACATGTTATGACCAAATATTGTAATTGGCTGCATCAACAACAAAATGACATAATTGTCATTGTTGGCTAGGAGATTGGAACCAAGAAGATCAAAGAGCTACGATTTGTTCCATATCATCACTTATTTTTACTGATTATTTTACGATAGTGTACAAAATAATAATATGATTGGTATTTAGGAGTTCTTCAGTGCAATTTTTTTATCTTATTTTCGATGATGCCGCTATCTGAAAATATCAAAGAGGGTAAGCTATGGATTAGACTACTGAATCATAAAAACTGTAGCTTGCGAAAAATTCGAAGATGGATCTCAGAGCGATGGAACTGGACCATCTCCGTGAAAGAGCATGTAAAAGGGAAGAACAGGGAGCGTACTAGATAGGAGCTGCAGCGAATCTCCATGAATCAACAATGAATCGTTTTAGAATCTTGAGGATGGAATCGAATCTTGAAATCCACCCCGGTTCCGTCAGTACCACAGACAACGATTTACTTCGAAGGACAGACAAAA